>CAUYUJ010016893.1:436341-483841 GCA_963575745.1 Prorocentrum cordatum
CCCTCTTCTTCAAGCGATCCAGCCAAACGGAATTCAATCAACGCCGTAATTGGTCAGAGGGGAAGCCCCTTTCCGTTGAACCCTTCCCTGCCGAGGCGGGGTCCAGGGAAAAAGTCCGACATTGGAGATGACTAGAATACCAGGCAACCGAACTTCAAACAACAAACGATGACAGTTTTACACGTTAAACCCATTTTGTCGAATTCCGACGAAGTTTGAAACGAAATACACATACAGGCCCTAGTTTGTTTATAGTGTGTATATGTATATAGACATCTGTAAATTTGACAGAACAAAGCATCTAGTCGAAAAACTGCCACAGCTGGAACCCTGTCTGGGTCAAACTCGAAGACTGCAGGCCTCGAGTTGGTTCCCTGAACAAATAATGCAGCAACTCGTCCCCGACCCCAAAGGACGCTCATCAGCGAGCCCTCTTAGGTCGAGGATCATTGGCCGTGCTCTTTCTTGTTTCTGGTTTTTCACATTGGCACACGATGAACCAGCTTCTGGAATATTTGCACATGCATTCAGTTTATTGGAATTCGCACAAATAAAAAAAACGCACCAACCCATCTTTAATTACGATATTTTGCAAGTTTGGCTGCCACCGCAAAAGCCTCTTATAGATCTGCCCCACGTTGATTCCACGTGCGCAAGTTGTAATTTGCCCACACGGTCCTTTAGCATCCGGAAGAACTCGACCCTCGACGTCACAACACGGTGGGCCGCGAGCCGGTTGAGGGCGAATGTTTTCCTTTAGTATAATGAGTTTCAAGTTCAGCTATGTAACGTGTCAAATTCACGCATTCGTGTGTTTATGTGCCCCGAAGTGTGCCAAGTTGCAATCACATTATTCAACGTTTTAAACGCCACACATGGATTCCGTTAGTGCCAATGTCAAGGAACAAACGGCATGGCCATCGACCTCAAGGGACGGTTGGCGGCGAACCCTCTGAAATCAAGGATATAAGTTTCCCCCATTTCATATGTTTCGGGTTTGCACATCAGGAATGATTTATGCCAGGTGTACCAGTAGGTTCCTCGTGTGACAAGTTGAAAAGTTCCAAACATTACAAAAGCATGCCCAATGTTATCCCCCGAAAGGATGGCATTGCAAATTCGCCTCACATTGATTCTTTGTGTGCCGAATTCGTTAACGGTCCTACATTTTCGAATGGGAAATCGGTCGGACACAAAAAATGCTCGGGCCTTAACCCTTAAAGGACGATCGGCGAGGGTATATGCGCATTTGAACAAACATGAAAACGTGCGAAAACAGGCCCCACCTGTTGTTCCATCCTTCAAATTTTCAACTTCACAAGACTCCGCGCCACCCATCCTCAAATGTTAGTCGTCCTATGAATAGATCAACCGGCAACTGCGGGAAGCGCTGCCAGTTTAAGCAACAGTCGCATGGTTATCGAAGTTTTCAGGCAGGCCTGATTATCCCCGCATCAATTTGGAACATGGCGAAATGTAAATAAAGATATACAAATCTAATGTTTAACGATGTGTGTATCGATAACGCATGCGGGACCCCCGCAGAAGCGAAATCTGATCACCGAGGTAGCCATATCATATTGGCCACTTCTTCTAGGTGCCACCTCTCCCCCCCCCCAGCTCCCTCGTGCCTATCTTCGCGGAGTTTGCAAGCCCCGTCGTGAGAGGCGATGATTAAATCCTGGCTTGCTTCGCACGCCCCCCAAACTAGCCCGCCCCCCCCCCCCCATCCTGCGCTGAGGTCGCTGCTTCTTGTTGTAATGGGGATTATTCTGGTGCGTGATGCATGTCCTCTCATGGGCCGTCTGCCCGTCGGTGTCGATGGTGAACTTGCCGATGGAGGAAAATGCGTAGGCATCGGAACAAGTTATCAGCGCGCGCTCTTCCCGCAGCCCGAAGCAATCTACGACGCCCTCATGTGGCCTCGTGCTTCTCGCCGCCTTTGTCGAGCTCGCAGTTGGCTCGAGGATATCCGACAGGGCTCGCCTCCGCTCCTGGGTCTAGGTCACGCGAAGCCTTAACGGCCTCCACTCTCCGCTACTTCCGAGGATCCGCGACCCCCCCGTGGCCAGCGAACAAAATCACGTCGTGACTTACTTGGATCGAGCAAGGGCCACCCCCATTCAAGTAAAATGCAGCTCCATGTTAACATGCCCCCCCGACAGCGCGCGGCTACAATTGGGTTCCCTTCTCTTCCTCTTCACCACTTCCCTCTGCGCAGTTTCACCGCGCGTTGTCAACTGAGGTCGCGGGCGCCCATTGCCCCCGTGGCACCATCCTCCGTTCGCGCGCTCCCCCCCCTTGGCCCCACCTAGCGCGGCGGGGGGGCCAACTCCGACGCGGTGGGTAAATTTTGTCATGGAAATCGACTCCCTCGTCGCTCGGCCTCAAGTCGCGCGCGATTCCTTTGGGCGCTTCAGTATTGTCTCCGACGCGCTCGTCCTCGACGCCACTTAACTCGCTGCCGCAACCCTCTTCCCCATGGTCGCCCTCCAAATTCATGATCACTGGATTTTGCCTAGGGCCTGCTGGCTCAGCTGGACCCAGTGGGACTGGTCCGCCATGAGAGCCCCCTGCATGGGAGGCCGTTCATCTCTTCCTGCTCGCCTCCTCAGCCTTTCTCGCCCCCTGTCGCGACTCGCAATTCCTTTCAGGGCTTGGGCGGTGAACTGGGAGTTGCCGTTCCTCTCGTGGATCGCGGTTTGCTGCCCGTCGCCCCGCGCTCGAGGTAGCTGGGGGATCGCCCGCCTTCGTCTCGATCTAGAACCACGCGGTTTCTGATTTCTGCCATGTCGCGCGCAGACCCGAGCGCCGCCTCAGAGCCGGCCACGTGGATGGGCACGCTCGCCGCAGACCCCCCCCCCCCTTGTTTTTGCCAGCGAGAACTCCTCGCCCATGGTTCCTATTAACTGACCCAGCGGCTGCGCCGCAGCGCTTGCAGCTCCCTGGCGCCTCAGCGAACTCGAAAGGGAAGTGGGTTCCCGCGTCCTGATGCCCATCCGCGGCGTGGGCCCCTGAATCTGCGGCAAAGACTATTGCGTTCACGCCGCTCCTGGCCCCTTCCCGGCACCTCGTCAACTTCCTTGTCTGACCCCTCCTTCTCCACGAGCTGCCGCTCAGCGAATTGCTGCATCCAACGCGACCCCCCCTTGTGCACTCTGCGATTCGGTTGCCCCAATTGGCGCCGCGGTCGCAGTTGACGCTGCGCACCTGCGCGGCACGCCTCCTCCTGACCCCATACTTCGCCCACTGTCTCTCCCGTTTGATTCCTGGCGCTGCGCCCTCTACCCCTGCGCCCCCTCATCCAGCCCCCGCGCAATGACGTGGCTGGCAACTCCGCCTGCATCAGATGACTCGCCCATCTCGACGCTCGACGCCGTGGCGCCCCGGTCTATGCACGGGGCTGCCCTGACATCTGCGCGGGCTCTCCGGCGCCCCCTGCCCCCGTTGATCAGGGGGGGCCCCTCTTTGGCGTTCCTGGGCAGCGCGCAACGAGGTGACCGGTACCCACCGCGCTTGCAACACTCCCTCTCGCTGATCGGCACGGACCCCCGCTTGCCTCATCCTTTCCATCCTGGGGCCTGGTTCTCTCTGTAAGCTCCTGTCTGGTTCCCCCTGTGTAACATCCGTTGACGTGACCCCCCGGGCAATCCTTGGCGCCATGCTGCCATCCTCTTTGCTGCCCTCCCGGCGCTCCTCGGTAACCTTTGGCACCTCTGTATCCCTCTCTTTTCAGCTCCTTGTCCATCGGTGGTTCCCTTCGTGGCGCCGTTTTTTTGCAGCGTTTCTAGATGTCCTCCACACTTGTGATACATGTGCCCTTTGCCTTTGCATTTTCCTTTGGTAGTTTCGCTCGTCGCGCCGTTCCGAGCAATGCCTTCCCCATTCCAAGTCCACCAGTTTCCACCTGCGTCAAAGTAGCCGGCCTCGTTCACGTTCGCGCCCCGCTCCCCAGCATCAGCATCGCTAGCGTGGGCAATATGCATGGAGTCGTTGTTTTTCCCCATATCCTAAGGATTGGGGTTCTTGTTATTACTCTGACGCCTCCCACTCCTCCTCCTCCTTCTTCCTCCCGCCTCCCGCCTCCCTCCTCCCAATGATAATCGCCAGATAAGACAAGACAAGATAAGATACTACAATATAAGATAAGATAGCACAAGATATGCTATGGTAAGATAAGATATATGACAAGGTAGGATAATATATAAGATAAGATAGCACAAGATATGATAAGAAGAGATTTCAAGATCAGATAAGATAAGTTAAGCTCACACTCACACTCTCTCATGATCACAAAACGCTGCCAGGGGCATCATTTGGGAGCCCCAAGGGGGAGCCACCCTGGCTGATCTCACGAGCCCGTTCGCGCCGATTTTGGTGGGACGTCTCAGCTAGAATTGCCGTTTGGCGCCCCCAACATGTATCTCTTGAGAGCCTCATGGTCACAAAACGCTGCCAGGGGCATCATTTGGGAGCCCCAAGGGGGAGCCACCCTGGCTGATCTCACGAGCCCGTTCGCGCCGATTTTGGTGGGACGTCTCAGCTAGAATTGCCGTTTGGCGCCCCCAACATGTATCTCTTGAGAGCCTCATGGTCACAAAACGCTGCCAGGGGCATCATTTGGGAGCCCCAAGGGGGAGCCACCCTGGCTGATCTCACGAGCCCGTTCGCGCCGATTTTGGTGGGACGTCTCAGCTAGAATTGCCGTTTGGCGCCCCCAACATGTATCTCTTGAGAGCCTCATGGTCACAAAACGCTGCCAGGGGCATCATTTGGGAGCCCCAAGGGGGAGCCACCCTGGCTGATCTCACGAGCCCGTTCGCGCCGATTTTGGTGGGACGCCTCAGCTAGAATTGCCGTTTGGCCTCCCCAACATGTATCTCTTGAGAGCCTCATGGTCACAAAACGCTGCCAGGGGCATCATTGGGAGCCCCAAGGGGGAGCCACCCTGGCTGATCTCACGAGCCCGTTCGCGCCGATTTTGGTGGGACGCTCAGCTAGAATTGCCGTTTGGCCTCCCCAACATGTATCTCTTGAGAGCCTCATGGTCACAAAACGCTGCCAGGGGCATCATTTGGGAGCCCCAAGGGGGAGCCACCCTGGCTGATCTCACGAGCCCGTTCGCGCCGATTTTGGTGGGACGCCTCAGCTAGAATTGCCGTTTGGCCTCCCCAACATGTATCTCTTGAGAGCCTCATGGTCGCAAAACGCTGCCAGGGGCATCATTTGGGAGCCCCAAGGGGGAGCCACCCTGGCTGATCTCACGAGCCCGTTCGCGCCGATTTTGGTGGGACGCCTCAGCTAGAATTGCCGTTTGGCGCCCCCAACATGTATCTCTTGAGAGCCTCATGGTCACAAAACGCTGCCAGGGGCATCATTTGGGAGCCCCAAGGGGGAGCCACCCTGGCTGATCTCACGAGCCCGTTCGCGCCGATTTTGGTGGGACGCCTCAGCTAGAATTGCCGTTTGGCCTCCCCAACATGTATCTCTTGAGAGCCTCATGGTCACAAAACGCTGCCAGGGGCATCATTTGGGAGCCCCAGGGGGGGTCCACCAGGGGCTTCATAGTCACCAAACGCTGCCAGGGGCAGCATTTTGGCTTCCCAAAGAGGAGTCGACCCGGGCCTCCTAGTCGCCAGACACTGCCAGGGGCACCATTGGGATTCAGACTCGCACCCAGACTCACTCATACACAAGCTCACTCACACTCAGATTCATTTCTTCAGAGTCAGGCACACACAGACGTACCCATACTCAGACTCACCCACACTCAGGCTCACCTAACCCAGACTCCGTCAGAAGCCAGTAGCGAAGAGAGCAGAGAGGAGAGAGAGAGAGAGAGAGAGAGAGAGAGAGAGAGAGAGAGAGAGAGAGAGAGAGAGAGAGAGAGAGAGAGAGAGAGAGAGAGAGAGAGAGAGAGCGGGAGAGAGCGAGAGAGAAAGAGAGAGAGAGAGAGAGAGAGAGAGAGAGAGAGCGCGCGAGCGCGAGCGAGAGAGAGAGAGAGAGAGAGCGCGAGCGAGCGAGAGAGAGAGAGAGAGAGAGAGAGAGAGCGAGGAAGAGAGAGAGAGAGAGAGAGAGGAAGATAGAGAGAGAGAGAGAGAGAAGGAGAGAAAAAGAGAGAGAGAGAGAGCAAGAGAAAGAAAGAGAGAGAGAGAGAGAGGCCGGACAAGTAGGCGGACCAGGGTCCGTCCGCGAGGCGCACTGCGGTGCGACAACTCGCTAAACACTATTTGCGGCGGTGCAGCCTTGAGATACGAGGGCGGGCAACAAACCCCCTCCCCCGGCGCAATGCGACAGACGCTACAGACGGCGGACAGACGGTGAAGATCTCACGTGTCAGACCGCGTGACGAAGAAGGCCCCAACAAGAAAGGCGACGTGCTGACACGTGGCTAGGCGGCTTGGCAGACCGCCAGTTGGGCGCTTGGCCGCAACGCGGCGCGCAGGGGCGGGGCACCCCCCGCCCCCACGCCCTGACACCGTGGACGCGGGGCCACGCGTACACACGGGCAGGCAGAATGGCGGAGATTAGCGCGGGGCACCAGGCGGAGCGCCGCGGAGCGATGACAGCATAGCATGGAGGGTGAGTGGCGGCGCAGCACCATCGGGCGAGGGTGTAAGCAGCTCGGCGAAGGCACGCCCGGCGCGGTGGAGGCGCTGGAGCAGAGGGCCTTGACGGGCTTGAGCAGCGGCAAGGTCGGCGGCGAGAGCAGCACACCTCTGCTGAAGAGCGGCCATAGACTGGGACAGCTCGGTTTCGCGGTCGGTGAGGGGCGGCTGCTCTGTGCCTGCGGCCGCGGGCCTCGTGGCAGGGACGAGGTCATCGGTGCGCCTGGCCAGGTGGTGGACCAGCGCGGTGCGGCGATCCGTGTGCTGGCGGCCGTCGCCCTTGAGAGGCGACTGGAGGGTAACACGCGGTCCCAGGGCTGAAGCCGCTAGGGCCACGCCCCGTGAGGACGGAGGAGCCGCAGCCTCGCACCCAACCACAGTAAAAGCGTGGACGGGGTGCGACGGCCTGACTGGCTCGGTGCCCTGCGGGGGGGCTGGAGCCGCCCCCGCGGGCTGGCGCTGGTGGGGGGGCGGGGTGAGTGGCACGGGGGGGCCAATCATGATGCCGTGCGAGGGCTCGGAGGTCGGCCGCGTGGTCGGGTGGTGTCTTGATGGAGCGGCATCGTCGGCAGCGTGGGGTGTCGGCGGGGCGTCGTCTATGCTGCCACTCAATCCGAGGGGATCATAAAGGTCCTCGTCGGCGTCTTGACGGTGAGCGACATCATCATGTGGGTGCGATGTCGCTCTCGGTGGCGGAGTCGAGGTGGGCGTGGAGAGGCTGCCCGACGGGGCAGGGTTGGCGCTGGCTGGGCCGTCGTCCAAGAAGTCTAATCCCCCGCCGAAGCCGAACGGGTCGTCTTCCTGTTCGTCGAACATCGCCCGTTGGGCCTCGGCCCAGAGCTCATCCGGGTTCTGCGGGATGTATGGTCCAGCCGCGGGTGGTGCCTGGTCCGACAGCAGGGGGTTCGGTTCCATTTTGCTGAGTTCCGCTGCTGTAAACCCAGCCCTGCGGTGTGGGAGCGGCAGAGTACGGTGTCTGCGCTCGTAGATAGCGACAGCGACCCCATGAAGCACGGTCGCTTGGCGATGTCGTGTTTTGGCAGCTTCAACAATGTCGTCGGGAAGGTTGTGCGTGCGTGCCGCCGCTGTGGCAAGGGCGTCGGCCTGACGGTTGAACTCCTCCGCGATGGGCCCGATGAGCCCAAGGTCGATGCCCAGGTCTCCCAGGTGGCTGGCGATTTTTTCGACGCGAAACATGTTGGGCTTGGCCATAACACATCGGTGGATCTTTTCCCAGAGCTCCGCGTGCGTGCCCTGCGGCGCTGGATGTCCGTCGATGATGCTTTGGAACCCATCGACCACCGCCTGGTTGTCCACGAAAACGTGCACGGGCCGTTCGGCACATGCCGTAAGGTGGACAATGGCGAGGGTCTCCGCAACCTGGGCGTTCTGCGTTAGGCCGTGAACGCGTGCACTGTAGTTCATGCGGTGGTCGATGCCGTAGTAGACGCCGTAGCCCGCTCGTGCTAGCAATGGGATGGCTTGGTTGGTGCACGCACCGTCCGTGGCAGCATAGACCCATGTCCAACCAGTGTCGTAGTCAAGGTAGGTGGTGTAGGTGTCCTGGGCTGAAGCCGCAGGATCACCCTCAGGGGAGGGCCGCGGAATGGGCTGTGGCAGCGGGTCCCTCGCGAGGTCGGCCTGCAGGTCGAGGAGGGCTGGGTCTTCGTCGAAGAGCCCGCAGTGTCTTGTGTGCGGCGGAAGACGGGCCCACTGGTCGTCACTGATGAGGGTGGTGAGAGGGAGTCTTTCTCGGGCCCAGCACTTACAGTCGCGGACAGTGTGCTCCTGAGTTTCCTCTTCCTCGTCACAGTAGCGGCACATGGGGCTGGGGTCTGCCGACGTGTTTGATCGGGATCGTCGCTGTTGGGTGTGGTCCCCGCCCGACAGGTAGTTCAGGAGGAGCGCCAGCTGCCAGGCAGTGCATTTGGCTGCTCCTTTAGTTCGCGCGAGCCACGTGCTGGCGAAGAGGTCAAGGCCCTGTCTGACAGAGGCGAGGTAGCCAAGGTCGTGTCGCCGTGGCTTGATCCTCCGCAGAAATGCCCTGCGTTGTGAGGCCCGCAGCATGTGCAGGAAGGCGTTTTGGGGTAGATTCAGCCAGCTGATCGGGCAGCCCCAGTCGTCGTACATGATGCCAAATGTGGGCCAGGTCCATCGGAGCTGCTGGAGCGACTGGACGAGTCGCCCGACGGGTCCTCCACCAAACAGGGTCTGGACGTGGTGTTGGAGGTCTCTGGCGAGCCCGCAGAGTGTAGCGTCGCGGTTAACCTGTCGCCGCAGGCACAGGAATGCTTCACGCTGCGTGATGGCGTCGATCTCAAGGGCGTGTCCCGGCACGCACACGGCCATGAGAGTCCAGAACTCGACCCACTTGTTCCCCTTGGGGCGGATAGCCGCCTTGAGGGCGTGGTTGTAGGCAGTCTTGGCTGGGCCTGATGGTGCTTGAATGTCGGTGCCCGTGGTGCAGACGCTGGCAGCCAGGGATCGGGCGTGCCGCGCCTTGATAAGCATCGGCGACGGGAGCTTGCCAATGCGCGGCAGGCGAATAGTCGCCCTCCGTACACGGGCGTCTGCGGTGGCCGTGAGGTTAAGCGCGGCTGGAGCCGGCGCTGCCTCAGCGTTGATGTAACTCCCGACGAGCTTGAAGGAATCGACCACACGTAGGGGGCGATCCGCCAGCGTGAGCTGGGTAACGGCGGCGTGAAGCTCGTCGGTGAGCGCCCACCCTGCCACTTTACCAGGGTGAATGCGTTGACCTGAGAATCGGTCAAACTTGGCGGTTTCGTCGAGAGATTTCTGCAGCTCAGAAGCGGTGTGGGTAGTGGAGTTGCTGTCGTCAACGAAGGTAGTGCTGAGTGATCGAGGAACGTATCGGTGCTGCCTCTTTGTCCACACGCACATGAGCAGCTTGATGTCATCCAGGGACCACGAGCTGCCCTGGAGGTGACCGTTTGTCCTGGCCAGGTCCCTGGAGTACGCTCCGTTCATGCGGATGTAGCGTTTGTGGTGTCTGTAGAAATTTCGGCGGACAGTAACGATGTCTTGTGGACACCCCGCGTGCAGCGCAAGGTTTAGACAGATGTCCGTGATGAGGTAGTCGAAGCACTTCTGTCGGTCAAGGGCAGCTCCAGCTAAGGGGAGGAGTAAAGTCCTGGCGTGTTCGATGCGCAGGGCGAGAGAGGTGCTGACATCCCCAATGGTGGCTTTGGGAACAGCGCCGAAGCTCGTGGCATGGGTCCATCCTTGCCGCCAGGTCGTGAGGCTACGGTAGGCTGGCGCTTCCCACGCATACATCCATACGGAAAGAACCGAGAGAAGTCGTTGGTCCGTCGGGAGTTCCCCTCGGCCTTTTCGGAGGCACGGGTTTGGCACGTGCAGGAGGGGCTCGGGGATGGTGCCAGTGCGTTGCATAGCACGTAAGACGCTGGCGAAGAGGCGAAGGATGTCGTCGGGTAACTCCTTAGCCTCCTTAGTTGTCCAGCCGTCGAGTCCCCCCGCGCGGCGCGGTGAACGGGTGCGAATGAAGTGGATGAGTTGGTCGTCGGTGAGGTGGAAAGGGGCTGCTGGTGATGGCGTAGGCAGCTCTTGTCGGTATTCGTCGTAGAAGTCCGCCCACGTCGGCATAGCTTCGGCGTCATGGCCCGCGCGAGCGCGGTACCTGCCCAAGATGGGCTCCCAGGTGTCGACCATGAGCTTAAGCATGTCTTTGGTGTTGGCAACAATAGCGTTGGCGGGGAGGGCGTCGGGAACCTGGGCAGGTGGTGGGTCACGAGTGTGGCCGTCGTCGTTGTCCGTGTCGAGCGAACTACCGTCGCTGGGGCTGAAGCCGCCGGCGTCGGTGTCGGCATCACTATCGTCCGTGCTAGCTTGGTCAGAGTTGAAGGCGGTGGTGTCGCAGTGGAGCTGTGCATCGTCGGGAGTGGTAGGCGTGCGGAGATACGCCGTGGGCGAGCAGTCGGCAGCCCGTGCGTATATGGCCGCCTTTCGCCCGCTTGGCTCGCGGACACCCTCAGCCCAGATCTTGATGCGTTCAGCTTTGGCTCGGTTTGCACGTCGCGCCAGCTCTGAGTCTAGGTTTTGGATCAGACGGTCTAGGTGCTCTCCGCGTGGTGCTGGCACGTCGGGGGTCCAGGCATCGGGAAAGGCCAGGAGGGCCGTGGGGCGCAGCTTGTGGCAGAGAAGGCGGGCCGCGGTCCACGTGCAGTCGATGCGTTGCGCCAGGTACGGCGGGATAGCACGGCAGTCCATATGATGGTGCTGTCCGATGAAGCGAAGCTCGCAAAGTTGCCGATGGAGCTTGCGAAGGCGGTTCATGTGAATCGTGGAAGCTCCGTAGGTGGGAAAGGCGCGGGGGACGGCGGGTCGCTCCTCGAACGTGGGTGTGAGCCCGTGCATGGTAGGGGCCTTCTTTTTTGGGTGGTCTGGCGGTGGGGGCGGCAGGTCCCGCAGCCGGGTAAGATGGTACTCATGGCTGGCTTCGTTTGCCAGGGCGAACATGCGTTCCACATCGTCGCGTGTGTCAGCCTGCTCCATGCGGTCATGGTATCGCCCTGCGATGAGGGTCCCTAATGCCTGAAGTTCGTGGTGCTCATGAGCTCCGTCGTTAGGAGGGTAAGGCGTGGGGGCCAGAAGGCGTGGGGCCGTGTGGTCGAGGCGGCTAAGGTCGAGTGTGACCTGCAGGCCAACATGGGACTTCGCTGGCAAGTCACGCAGATAGCAGAAGTCGGTGACAAGGGATCGCGCAGCTTGGTTGGCGATGATATAATCGATGCGCGAAGTGCGGGGGCACTTGGTGACGCGGTCCAAGTCAGGGATATTGCCATATGTGTGCATGGTGTGGTCTGGTGTGCCTTCAGCGACGTTAAACCATCCGTGCTGCATCATGTGCAGCAGATGTGGATTGTCGTCGATGTTCGTGTTGGCGTCCATGCAAATGAAATACGGGGCTGAGCCGACCCTCGCGGCGGCGCAATCAGCAAGCCGAAACAAATCGGTGCTGTCCCCTCCAGCGACCCCGTAGAGGCTCGCAATGTAGATCCCAGCGGGACCGTGGTTGTTTCGTCGCCGCCTGCGGCGGTGCTGGGTGCAGAGCGGGAGGAAGGCCTCGTGCCATCGTTTCTTGGCCTTGAGGGTGGCGATACAGGTCGCAGTGTCGTCGACGGTGGAGTCGACGATGGCGTCCTTAGAGAGGATGGCGACCCCACCCGAGGCGCCGGTGTTGCCCTCGACCGTGTGGTCCGTGCCACCGTGAGCAGCTTTGCGCTGGGCTCGCGCCAGATCCAGGTCAGGTCCCAGACTGGCCTGGTATCCTCCGTGGTGTGGATTGGCGGCGTTGGTAGCGATGGCTTGCCTGGTAGGCTTGGCATGTCGGGTCTCCTGCAGTGCTATGACTGCGGCGTTGTGGTCGACACCTAGAGCGGTGATGGTTGGCCAGTTCGCTGGGAGACTCGTGATGTTGAGGCTGACGAGGTGGATGGAGCGACCTGGCCCATCTCCGTCGGTGGAGCTGGGGTTGGCACGCCCCGCACGGTGGAGGGCAGCCTGGCCGTCACCCAGGTAGAAGGCTTGGCCACAGTAGGAGCTCATGTCGTCACGGCAGATTGGCTTGAACGGGGCTGAAGCCGCCGTCGGGCCAAAAGTATAGGCAAGGCATGGTCGACGCTGCGCCGGGGGGGGTTCATAAACATCAGCAAAACTGCATCGAAAAATCCTCCTCACTCCTGCGCCGTGGGGGACGGGGGGAGGAGAGGTGAGACGGCAGCAGGGGGAGAGGGAGGCGACTCCTCGATCCGTCCTGCCGAGTACAAGAACAAAAGCAAACCAGCGGCGGCAGCTCGGCGCGGCAGCGGCGCAGCGCGCGCGCAAATACTGCGCACGCGACACCGCTGGTCCGTCCTGCGGCGGCGCGCCCGCCCCGTCAGTGCCGTGATGAGCAGCATCAGCTGGAACAGCTTGTTCGTGTGCGCCCTCTGCGCTCGCCTCGGGCGGTGGGCCCTGCGGCTGCGGCGGAGGACGCCCTGCCAGCGCGTCAGCCACCAGCTGGGCGTGGCGAGCGGCGCGGTCGGTGGCCTGGCGCTGAGCCTCGTCCATGCCCGCTGCCGTGAGGCACGCGTTGCGGACAGGGCTGACTCCACGCGGGGCCGCCGCTGCCGCGGCAGCGGCTGAGGTGGCGGGGCCGCCGCCGTGGCTCAGAGGGGGCAGCGGTGAGCCGCCGCCGAAGCCCGCCGCGAGGCCCTTGACGGAGTACTTGTGCTTGAAGGGGTCGAAGGTCGGCGCCTCGTCGAAGGGGGCGACAACGCGGGTGGGCGGTGGCAGCTCCTGGTCCGTGGACGGCGTCGGCTCGAGGTCGACCTGGCCAGGTTCGATGGCGCTGGCACCGAAACGTGGCACCACCTCGGGGCTTGGCCATCAGCCTGAGTCTCGCGGGGCGGCGAGCTCGTGGAGCTCCCAGGGGGCTTGCGCGAGCTGTGGCGGCTGCAGGACCGGCTGCGCGGGACGCGCCCGCCCGTGTGGCGGTCACGTGGCGAGGCCACCTGGGCGTTAGCGCGCGCAGAGTCCGCCCTGCTCGGGGAGCGGATCGGCGCTGCGCAGGGTGTTGGGCTGGGCGGGCGGGAGCCGCCTGTGCCGCCCGCCGCCGAGGCTGCAGCCTGGTCAGGGTCGACGGCGTCGGGCCGGGGGCTGACGTGGTGGGCACTACCCTCGCTGTGCCGCGGGGAGGCGCTGTGGTGCGCCTGGGTGTGCGTGAGGACGAGCGGGACGAGCGGCTGCCGCTCGCGCTCAGGGGGGGCAGGTTTTGCCTGGGCAGGGCGCAGCGCTGCGGCCACGTTTGGCGGGGGCGTGTGTTGGCGCGGTTGCCAGGCACGCACGTTCGCCTCGCGCCATCCTTCGGGGCGCCTTGTCCTGCCACGGCTTGGTGCGGCCCCCTGGGCTGAAGCCGCAGGGGTTACCACTGCGGGCTGGTTGCTGGCGGTGCTGTCGTGGCGGCCTGGGTAGTGGCCCCAGGCACGCGTGGACCCTGGCACGGGCGAGGTGGCCCGTGGGGGAGCCTGCCCGAGTGCACGCGGGTAGCCGACGACCGCTGGGTGCACCCTGGCGTGGGGGGCGTGGCCGTAGCTGGAGGCGGCTGCTCCTGCCGCCGCGGGCCTGGCACCAATGGGGCCACGGTGATAGGCGGCGCCCCCGCCGTACACCGCGCTGTCGCCTGTCGGGACGCGCGCGGGAGAGCGGTTGCGTGGCGTGCTCGGCTGACCTGCGTCGCGTTGGTCGCGCTGCTGGGTGCGCTGCTGGTGCTGTTGGTAGCGCTGCTGGTCGGCTCTCGAGAGCGGGCGGGTGTCGGGGAGGATGGGCGGCACGTCGGGCCGCCGCCAGCCCTGATAGACGTGCTCGAAGGCATGGTCTGGGTAAGTCTCCCCGACGGGTGAGTAGCGCCGTACATGCTCCACGAAGTCAATGTTCTGCGGCTCGGGGAGCACCGTGATGTTCACAGCCCGCTGGTGCGCTGGTCCATAGAGACAGAAGCTACCACGGTTGCTGCGGTCGTGGTTCAACTCGGCTTCGGTCGTGGCACGACTCACCATGGCGTCACAGAGGCGCATGTCGTAGTCGAGAGCTTGAGGCCCAGGGCCGCCCTCGGCATCCCAGTACAGTACCACATCTCGCCAGCGCGTGCGGGTAGTGTGGATGCGCTCGGCGATAGACTCGCAGACGGTCCTGACTGTGACACGATCCCTGTGCATGTTGGTGATGGCTAGGGAGTAAGGTCGGCGGACCGCTTTGTTGAAGATGAAATCCTCCTTGAGGGCCTGGTGAGGGCCGAAGAGCACGTAGCCTTCCTTCCACAGCGGTTGGTCGGGAGACGGGTCTTCAGGCATCCCCGTTCCTGTGAACCCTGGTGGCCGCCTCGTGCCGTCGGGCAATCCCTGCTTGAGGACGCGACGCGGCCTCGGTGGTAGATACCATTGACCCTGGTATCCTGCTTGGCCTGGTTGCGGAGGCTCCCCCCCGGGGCCTGAAGGCGCTCGGGGGGGTTCCTTGAGGTCGTGCTGGGCTGGCGCGTTGCCGTATTGGCGGGCGAGGATGTGCGGAGGCATCCCTGTGGCACGGACGTCGAACAGGCTGTGCGGACGAGGCGGATGCGGGCATCTGCTGGAGAGGCAGCATGTGTCGGAGTCCCTGTTGTCGGTGCTGTACGCACACGTCCAGCTGTTGCAAGAGTAGTCCGTGGACCAGTCCATGGGTGCACGTAGTCCACTGAGGGAGCAGTCCGGGCACGTTGGTTGGCCCGAGGTGCCGAGCTGCGTGTTGCGGCGGGCAGCACAATACTGACAGCATTGGAATCGGCACTGTAGGCAAGTCCAGCGTCCTGGTAGGGGCGGGAACGCTTGCTCGTCGGTGACTGCGTCGTCTGGGTGGGGTCGGGGTCGATCCCACAAGGGCCAGACGTCGGCGAACCAGGACTGGCCTGTAGTGCGGACCACCTCCGCGGGGAGGCGAGCGTCGTCAGCATGGCGCTCGATCCACTGGGGCCCCAGGTCCGCTGCGATCATGACCGTGCGCCAAGTGTCGTCCGCCTTGACGTGGACTTGGGTCGGTGCCCAGAGCCTGGTAGTGGTATCGCCATGGTCGTGGTGAAGGATGACCCAGCCATCGCGACCCGCAACCGCAGGGTCGATAACGCGGTGGCCCACAACGGTCGCCCCCCACGGTAGGTAGGCGCCATCGTGATGCTCGCCCGGGTCAAGCCAGACCTCGACGCCAGGGGCGTTCACACGGGCCCGCACATCGCGGACGTGGAAGGCGAGGACGTGGTAGGCGGTCGGCTCCTCCTCCGTCTCGATGCGCTCCCACGTCTCGATGTCGCTGTTGTCCGAGGTGGAGTTTCCGCCGCTCTGCCGTGACGAACGCGAGGCGGATCGCCGTGAGCGGGCATGGCCTCGGGCGAGGGCGGCGGCCGCGCTGATGAGGGACGGCGTACGGCGGTCGTCGGCTCCCGATGTCGTCGATGAGCGGTCTGGACTGTGTCCCAGGGCGGCACCTGGCTGATAGGTGTGCGATGGGCCAGACGCGGCCCCAGGGCTGGAGCCGCTGGGGCGCGGCGCTCGTACGTCGGACTGCCCCCGCACGGGAACGGCCTGCAAGCCAGTGTACACCAGGTCGATCAGTGGCTGCGGGTCCAGCTGGAGCTTGCGAAGCGAGGCGCGCGGACGGGGCTGGTTGGGGTCGGCCCTGGTGGCTGCTTCGGTGTCGTAGTGCTGTGTAGCCCATGCTCGCGCTGCCTCTGGCGAGTATAGTGCCTGCGGCGGTGGCCACGCTGCCGCGGTGTCCAGCCGGCGCCAGGTGTTAGCTTCCTGGTCGCGGGCTTCAGCCGCCTCGCGGAGGTCTGGGTGATCGAAGCCGGCAATGTGGAGGGCGTGCGCACAGTCACCCATGCCATAGGTGTGTGGGAGGGCACGGCACCTGGAGGCAGCTTCGGTAGGGGCACACCAGTCCATGCGGATGAGGAGGCCCAGGACCCGTGGGTAGATGAGGCGCGCTCCGTGAGCCTCCCCTTTCACGAAGTTGTGCCAGTTCTCACCGCGCGGCGGTTTGGTAGCCTCGCACATCCAGAGCGCGATGGGTCCCCAGGCGAGGGTGTCGTCTTCGAGGCTGCAGGGCGGGTGAGGCGGCACCGCGTACCACGCGGCCAGCGACGGGTGCACACTCACGTACGCGCGGCCGACATTTGTGGCGGTTCGACCCTTCGCTTCACGGCGGGGGCCCGGCAGGAGGTGACCTCCGTTGAAAGCGAGACGAGCCGCAAGGTCGCCGCGGGTCCCGTGCCAGAAGACCGTGGGCGTGTCAGTGGTGGGTTCACGGAGGTCCCACGTGAGGTAGGGGAAGATCGTCTCGCCTGAGTTCCCACCCGAGTCTTCCAGCACCCAAGTGAGTCGGTTCGGGGGCCTCTGCATGATGTCAGTCCACGGCGCCAACGCTTGGAGCGTTGGGTCATGGGTGAATCGAGGATGGTCGTAGAGTCGCAGGGCGTCTTTGATGTCCTCTGTAGTCACGCCACTGTTACCAAGCGCAAAGCCGTTCTGGTACAGGGAGGTGAGGATGCTCGTCGGCGGCACGGGGACCGCTGGGTCGCGCTGGATGGTGCTGCGTAAGTTGCGCGTCGGTGGCCTGAGGGCTGGGTGGGGCGTACCAGGGCCTGGAGGCGCCTGGGGCCTGGCGGGTGATGCGTAGCGTGCTCGCCGTCGTGGTGGTTGGGTGTCCATGTCGGAAGAGGAACCACGAGCATCTGCATGTCGGAAGATGGACCACGGGCTGTCGAGGGTGCGCTCACGTGTTTCACTTGCCTCGGCGTCGGTGGCCTGAGCTGTGGCGTCTTCGTGAGTCGGCGGGTTGCCATAGGCCGCGCCGCTTGTGGGGCCGTCTCGCGGGGACGGGCTGGTCGACCGTGGTGTGACAGACGAGGCTCGCGATACCGCGGCGGTGACTTCAACAATGGCGGCGGTGGTGGCGGTGGTGACATCGGCGACTGCGGCGGCAACTGCAGCAGCATAGTGTTCCTGTAGCAGCGGGTGTCGACGAGAGTGCACGTGCTGGCTCTCGGGGTCGTCGGGATGCGTGCGCGGCATTGTGTGTGTGGCCTCATCACGCGGCCTCCTGCTCGGTTGGCAGCAGCGGAGGCACCACTGGGCCGTGGGTGAGTGCAGGGCGCGCGCACAGATGCGGGCTCCTACGTGTCCGACGGCTCCTTGAGCGAGAAGTTTGGCGCCGACCAGGAGAAGACCGCAAACCACTCCGCCTGTGGCAATAGCTCCGAGTTTGCCGCTGGCCCATTTCAGGGCACCCCCGAGGCCAGACCCGACTGCGCTGGCTCCGCCCGAGACGATGTCTCTGAGTTTGGCACTGGTCCACTTGAGGATACCCCACAAGGCGGGCGCGGCGTCGTATGCCGTTGTGCGTCGGGGCGTAGTGGACACGGATGGGCCTGGTGCCGCAGCTTCACGGCGTCGTCGCTGCCGGTAGCTGGGGTCTCGGCTCGGTGTCGGCAGGTACCCGTCGATCTGGTCCTTGTACGGCATGGCTACCACGATGGCATACGTGGCCACGAAGAGGCAGATGAGACAGCCGCAGCGTCGGGAGGCCGCTGCGCTGTGCGGGGCCTCGTATGAGCCGCTGGCGTCAGGGCTCGCGTCCTCGATGAGGTCACTGTCGATGCCAGCCTGCCAGTGGTCGACGGCGCTGGAGTTGGAGTCAGTCGCGTTAGCTCGGCAGACACGGGTTCGGGGCGGGGTCCTGCCACCTGAGGTCTGAAGCCCAGATCCAGCCAATGCTGCAGCGGGGCTGAAGCCGCCACTGCGCAGGCTGGTGAGAGCTGGCTGTGCAGTGGAATGGCTTGTCTCGTCGGCGGCGGTGGCGCCTTCGGCGTCGCTGAGCTGTGCGCTGGGGTCAGCCTGGGCCGAGTTGATGGGCGCACTGCTGTGCGACAGGGGGCGCCCTGTGTAGGGTTCGCTGTCACGGTCGCGCTGGGCCGTGTCACCTGGCGGTGTCGTGCCGTCGAGGTCCTGGGTTTCCGTGTCGTGGATGGAGTCGTTCTGGCTATCGTCCGACACGTGAAACGAGTCCAGGGATATGTTGCTGATATCGCTGGCAGCGGTGTGCTGGAGCAGAAGCGGTTCGGCGTCGGCCGCGGGCTGGTCACACGTGGCGTTCTGGGCGAGGGGGCCAGCTGGCGGTGGTAGGTTTAGCGGTTCCATCGGTGCCGCGGCGAGCTCCGCCTCGACAAGCGGCTGCAGGTCTGGCGGGTGGTGCAGGATCGCATCCGCGAGATACGCCAGGGCGTCTTGGTCGGGCGGAGGGAGGCCTCTTGGCAGCAAGGCGTGGGCCCGTGAGAGGTATGGCGGCAGTGGTGCCGCGAAAGCCTCAGGGCCGACGAGCTGGGCACGAGCGCCCTGGTATTCCAGAAGGAGGCCAAAGTAGCGGGTGGGGTACTCGTGGCTGCCCTGGATACGAGTGAGGTTGCGGTTGGTGCGCTGTCTGTCGGGGCCCGCTCTGTGCCAGATATCCTCGCACATGTCGAACGCAGTGCGGTGGCGCAGGGCGTCGTTTTTTCTCCGCGGAATCCTCCTGGAAAAAGTGGTCGCACTGTGGCAGATGGAGCGTCGCCAGGGCGCGCGGGACGCAGTCCTCGAGCCATGCCCAGTACACGTCCTGATGGTCCTCACCTGGTGCCCACGCCGCGGCGCGCGGTATGAGTCGTGCTCGGATGTTCATCAGGTGCCAGAAAGCGGGGTTCTCCTCGGGTTCACCCCTGGCGCACAGAGGGGTAGTGGGACTCGTGGGGCTGAAGCGGGACACGGCAGCGGGGCTGAAGCCGCCACTGCGTGCCTGGGCCTTGCCAGCGGCCCTGTCGAGGCTACGCTGCACGACGGTCGAGGACAAGCTGAGGACAGACAGCGATGCATGTGTCGTAGTTGACGAGGGCGCGCTCGTAGGAGACATGCTGGTACTCGTCGTAGACGTCGTAGTAGCCGTCGAAGTCCCAGGGGGGCAGCGCGTGGGGCGGGGCCCCTGGTGCTGCTCAGGCCAGGCGCTCGCGGGGGCGCCCAGCGGCCCGTTGCCGCACGGACCCGCGGCGGCGGCACTGTTCACGATCGGGTCCAAAATGGCGCTGTGATCGTATTTGTAGATGCTGTCATCGTAAAGGTAGAAAAGCGTCCCACGATCCGCATGTCGCAGGAAAGCCTCTCCTCCGTGCTGGGGCGCACCGCCTGAAGACGGGCGTGCTCCAGCCAGCGAGGGGAGGGCCAGGCCGCAGGCAAGGCGCCACATGATGGCGAGGCCTGGCGGGCGGCGCGAGCGATGAGCCGAAAGCTGCGTGGCAGCACACGTCCTCAAATACCCCTGAATGCTCATGTACATTGCTACAATCACGCCCCCTGCAAGACTACGGGTGTCCCTACACCAGATAGCTTGCGCGTGCTGCTGCCAAAACAGACATGAGGTGACAAGAAAGAGATACGACGCGAAGAGGGGAGGGATGCCTCTGAAGGCGCTTCCTCGGAGGGCTGAGGCGGGCTCTCTGAGGCACCTTCAATAGGGTTCCTGGGTGGCCCGACCCTTGTCCTTGCCTTTGTCGGCCCCTGGGGGCCCCGTCCCTGGGGTAGCCTGGCCTGGCTGGTCGATCCAACTGCAGGCTGCCACGGGTTCGGCGGCCGCTGCGGCTTCCTCCTTCTTAGTTTCCAGAGTGGCCGCTTGTGGCAGGTGGATGGTGCCTCCCGTGAGGTGCCCGAGGAGGGTCTGGATGTCGCCGCGCAGTGCAGCGGCGTCGGCGGTTGCCGTCTGTTGCTGGGTGACGACGGTGGCAAGCCCCCGTTCCAGCCCTGAAACGTGCTCCGTGAGTGTGGCCTGGGAGGAGAGAACGCCCGCAAGCTGCACCTGCATGTTATCCACCGTGTTGGCTAGCAGCTCGTGCTGCTGTTCCATGTGCTGGATGCGGGTCGTGGCTGCATCGGGCGGTTTAGAGGCCGATGCGAAGCGCTCGCCGAAGGTGTTGAGTTCGTGGGAGGCCACGCTGTATTCATCGCCTGATGAGAGGATCTCGACGTCGACGACGTCACCTGGTACTTCGGCGGCTGTGGCAGCGTCGCCTTCGTTGTGGCCCCCACCTTCTGCCGCCGCCGTGCCAAGCCAGGGGTCGCGGCCACCTGGTCCTGGGGCGGCAGTCGGTTCAGCGGCTCCGTCCGTGCCGCGCGGGGGCGCAGAGGAGCTGCGGCCTGGGGCGCAGGGTGGCCTTGCGTGCGGCGTGGCGACACGTTTCCCGCTGGAGGAGCGGTGGCGCTTGGCTGAAGGCTCCTCCTTGGGGGTCAGGAGCGGTGCGACGCCCTTGCCTTTGGGCGTGGCAGTCATGAGGTCGTGGAGGTAGGGGCTCTGGGCCGCTTTGGTGAGGAGTGTGCCGGTGGCGGGGCTAAAGCCGCCACCACCGGCTGGCGGCGTCACAGGCTCTGTGATGGTGGTAGGCGTGACGATGGTAACGTTGTCCCGCTTCGGCGCCACCTCAGCCAGCGGGGCCTCGGTGATGCTCCACGGGATGGGGCACCCCGCGACCTGCACCGTATAGGTGAGTGGGGGCCGATGAGCGCGCACTAAGGCAAACTGGGCCGCAGTGGCTGGGTCCCAGGCGGGGTGGTAGACCTCACAGTCCCATTTAACGGACGGGCCCGTGAGAGTCTTGGCGAGCTGGGTCAGCGTGGCGTGGCGTGCCGCAATGCCAGTGATGCGGTAGCGCGTCTTGGCGAGGGTAGCCTCGCAGCCGCGGATGCTGGCAGCAGCGGCCTTGGCGACGTCGGACCCCCGCGGAACACGGATCCCCAATAGGCCTGACTTGCCGTGCCTGACGACTCCCAGGGCCTTGAACTCCACCGACTTCTGGAACGCGTCTGCCATCGTGATGGGCTGGTCCTCAGGGAACCAAACAGTCTGATACTTGTCGGCGGTGGGCTCGTCTGCACCTACATTGCTGAGGTCGTAGGTGGCACCGAGTTGCCCTGATCCCGCCAGGACCTTGTCGACCGCTTGGAGACTGACGCCGAAGGTGGCAGCCAGGGACCTCTTTCCGACGCCCGATCCAAACCTGCCTAGGCTTTTGCAGGGTTCGAGGATGGTGACGGCTTTAAAGTTGCCGTGGAAGAGGGCCTTGAAGGTGTCCTGGAGCTGACTATCGAGCTCCTGGCGGCGAGCGTCTTTCTTGGACTCCCTGTGCTTTTGGTTTTGGCGCGCCTTGTCCTGTGGAGCGGAGTCCCCCTCGAAAAGGGCCCTTGGGCGCGTGGACCACCGTTCACGGGGGCACCTCCCGAGAACTGGTCCTCGAAGGCCTGGTGCATGGAGGGGACTGCGGCAATGGCCTCGGTCTCGTGTATGGTCGCCCGAATCCAGCAGACGTGGTCGGCAGGGTCGATGGTGGCGACGGCTACCTTTTCCGTGCAGGCGACCTCCTTGGTGCCCAGCTGGTACACGGTCACGGGGACGTGCGTGTGGACCACTTTGGGCGCCTTGGGGCGGCGCTTCAGGACGGGGACGGCGAGCTCGGTACCGACGTAGTTGTCGTTTTTCGGGCCCATGACAGCAATCGCGAGCTGACCCGTGGCTCGCTTGCCCTGCTCGAGGTGGTGCTGCAGCAGCCGTTCACCACTCTCGTAGTCGTGAAGGCTGATGCTGGGCTTGTACGTCTTGCCGTCGTCAGGCGAGGTGGGTTCGGCAAGGACAGGGACCTTCCAAAAGGCAGGGTCCAAGGCGATGAATTGGGTGTCCGCAGCCTGAAGACGTGCGGAACCCGCTGGTGGGTGCGATGTGTCACCGCCAGTGCGCTTAGGCTTGCTGCGCTGGTGGTGATCAAGCGTGTATGATCTGGTTGGCGGCGCACATGCGGATAAGGGCGCTGCCAAGCTTCTTCGTGTTGGACTTGTGCATGTCGTACATTGCCTGGAGCTCGTCCGCGTTCAGTTCGGCTAGCCCGTTGTAGGCGGCCGTGGGGCGGTCAGACCCCGCTTGCTTGAACGCTGCGATGCAGTCCTGCTTGCGTTGAAGGAGGGACCCTTCAGCAGCAGGGCGCGTGGGGCGGGAACTCGGAGGCTGCTTCGAAGAGCGACGGCGCTCCGGCTTCTTGGGGGCCATTGCTGCGGGCACTCTGGTGTGGAGAGGTGACGCGAATCAGTAGGGTCCTGCTGGGGCCCCTCCGGTCTCGCGAGGCCTGGGAGTCTGACTCCGAGGCGGGGCGCTTCGCGTCGCGGCTGCGGTCTGAGTGCAGGGCACTCTCGAGCCGAGACTAGAGAGAGAGAGAGAGAGAGAGAGAGAGAGAGAGAGAGAGAGAGAGAGAAAGAAAGAGAGAGAGAGAGAGAGAGAGGAAGCGAGAGAGAGGGAGAGGAGAGAGAGAGAGAGAGAGCGGAGAGAGAGAGGGGGAGTTGAGAGAGGAGACAGGCGAGAGAAAGAGAGAAGAGAGAAGAGAGAGAGAGAGAGAGAGAGAGAGAGAGAGAGAGAGAGAGAATAGAGAAGAGAGAGTGAGAGGAGAGAGGAGAGAGAGAGATAGAAGAGAGAGAGAGAGGAGAGAGAGATAGAGAAAGAGAGAGAGAGAGAGAGAGAGAAAGTGGAGAGAGAGAGGGGGGGGGGGGAGAGAGAGAGAGAGAGAGAGAGAGAGAGAGAGAGAGAGAGAGAGAGAGAGAGAGAGAGCGAGAGACGAGAGAGAGAGAGAGAGAGAGAGCAGAGAGAGAGAGAGAGAGAGAGAGAGCGGGAGAGAGCGAGGGAGAGCGAGAGAGAGCGAGAGAGAGCGAGTGAGAGCGAGAGAGAGAGAGAGAGCGAGAGAGAGCGACAGAGAGCGAGAGAGAGCAAGAGAGAGCGAGAGAGCGAAAGAGAGAGAGAGAGAGAGAAGAGAGAGAGAGAGAGAGCGAGGGAAGAGAGAGAGAGAGAGATAGAGAGAGAAAGAGAGAGAGAGAGATAGAGAGAGAGAGAGAAGAGAAGAGAAGAGAAGAGAAGAGAGAGAGAGAGCGAGAGAGAGAGAGAGGGAGAGTGAGAGAGAGAGGAGAGAGCAGAGAGAGAATAGAGAGAAGAGAGAGAGGAGAGAGAGAGAGAGACAGAGAGAGAGAGAGGCAGAGATAGAGGCAGAGAGAGAGAGGCACAGAGAGAGAGGCAGAGAGAGAGAGAGAGGCAGAGAGAGAGAGGCAGAGAGAGAGGCAGAGAGAGAGAGAGAGGCAGCGAAAGAGAGGCAGAGACAGAGAGAGGGCAGAGAGAGAGAGAGAGAGACAGAGAGAGCAGAGAGAGAGAGAGAGAGAGAGAGAGAGGCAGCTCAGTCACACTTAAATCCGGATTCGTCCTCACCGAGTCCCACCACCAAGGGGGCGCCAGCAAGGAGATGCACATATGGGGATCCCCACGCAGTGAATAAATTTCGTGTCGGGGCCGAATCCAACTCTTTCTGGCCCAATCATCTCACTTGAGACTCCACCAGCGCACTCCACTGTAAAAGTTAGGTCGCCACGCCGTTAACCTTCTTGGGTTTTGCTGGATGCCTGACCGTTCATTTTGTGTGACAGAGTGACTCCTGTAACGGCTGAAAGCTTTTTTGGGTTGGACATTCAGCCATCTCTCTCGTGCAAACTCTTGAATGTCACCCGTGATGCCGCCCATTCCTTGTCCAACTTTGCGTCGTCGTCTTCATCGAGCTCGTATTCTCGTTTAACGTCGTTGTCTTGTCCTCTGATTGGTGACGCTTCGAAGGTTAACCTCCCGTTCATGATATGTATCAAATCGTCCTCTTCTTCATCGGGTAACGCCCTCTCCATAATTAAAACCTTCAAACATTGCACTTTTTTCCGGTAATCGCGTTTGGCCTGGGCGAGCACGTTCCGCAACTTCTCGTCTCACTCCTTCAACTTGTCCGGTCACCCAAGAACACGTTTTACTGCTTAGTGGCAATGTGCTCGCTAACTTGAGATGTTCCATCTCCTCCGGCCTTCGTGCTTCCAGCGGAGTGTATAGCTTCGGCGAGTTTGGAGACATGCTCCGAAGCGTTCGATTGACGTTGGAGTTCTGTCCTAAAGTGCTCTTTCAAGTTTTCGAATTTGTCCTCATATTGCACGTTGCAGCTGATGGCCGGAATCAGAAGGGCACTCATGTTGTAGTTCATCTGCAACACCGTGAACGCCTCATCGTCGTCAACTGTCCTGGTGCCCAATGTGGCTCTGTACTCGAAAAAAAATATCTTCCACTCGTGATCGGTCTTGATGGCGGTGGTAACATACTTGAGATATCCGTTAGCATAACCGGTGTTGCACAGTTCCACAAGCCAGCCAGCGGCCAGGTTGCATCAGGCCTCTCGGACATCAAAAAACGTTACATTGTAACTCGGGTCGCGTCTGCCAGGGTCCACAGGGGTCGTTGCGGCGGCCACCGCTGCCATCTCTGCGCTGCAACCCGCGGGGCGTGCCACGGGCTCCGCTACCATGAAAATCAGATAGGAACCTCTTGCTGAGAAGGCACACGGCACTTGAGCCAAATGGCAGCGGCAATGCGAACAGTTGACAACGACGCGCCTGGTAGTGTCCTCGCCCAATCGCACGGCCATGTTCTAACACATTCTCCTCTGCTCTTCCGCCTCCTCCTCCTCCTCTTCCAATATCCGCCACCATGCCCTCGAGGCACGAAGTGGAATGTCATGAGGTATTTGGCTAAAGCCCTTCAGCCTCAGTCCTTAACCTATAGGATTCTTCAAGGGGCTCGGACCCCAAAGGGCCAAATCTGCCCGGGCTTGTCGCGTGCCTCCTGGGCCCCAGGGCGTTTGATCGCGGACTTGCTCGGGCTATGAAGGGCCCGAAACGTGCCAAGAGGGCGCCCGGAGGCCCCGCGACGGTCCAAGAAGGCCCCGAGTAAACGAAAGATCGCTCCAAGCCGCCGAAGGCGGCCTCAAGGCGGCCCAGCATGACCCCAAGACGCCCCAGGAGGCCTCTAAGAAGCCGCCCAAGAGGGCCCCACGAGGTACCACTCATTGATTGTCCTTCAGTCTTTTGGCAGATCTGGGAGCTCTCGCCTTTTCGGTTGTTTGAAGGATTCTGGGGTTCTCGCCTTTTCGGGTTCCCGATGCTCCAAGACGGCCTCAAAAGCCCCACATATCGCCCCAGGACACCCCGAGAAGGCCACAAAACAGCTCAAGAGGCCTGGCCTCCAAGACGGCCCAACAGGCCCCGAAGATCGCCCCAAGGCGGCCCGAGAGGGCCCCGCGACGGTCCAAGAGGGCCCCGAGACGACAAAAGATCGCTCCAAGACGGCCCAAGAGGCCTCCAAGAGGGCCCCAGAACGACCCAAGCGGGTCCCAAAACGGCTCAAAAGGCCTCGAGATCCCGAAGAGGCTCCCAAGAAGCCCCCAAACGGCAGCCCAAATGCCCCAAAACTGCCTCCAAGAGGCCCCCGCTAGCCCGAGATTCGGTCTCTTTACAACCAGAACAACCACTTTACAACCAGATGGGTTACTTTACAACCAACATAGGATTGGAAAGTATGGTTTTTCATCGAGAACGTCCACTTTGCAACCAGAACGGCCCACTTCACAACCAGAACGGACCACTTTACAACCAGAACGGGCCACTTTACAACCAGAACGGACCACTTTACAACCAGCTCAGAGTGGCCGTGCGTGTTTGGGCGTTCCGCAAAGTGCTGCAGAGCAAGTGGGTGCTCTGAAAAATGCCCCAAAGCAAGAGGGCGCTCTGAAAAATGCTCCAGAGCAAGTGGGCGCTCTCAAAAGTGCTCCAGGGCGCGCGGACGCTCTGAAAAGTGATCCAGGGCACGTGGGCGCTCTGGAGCCCGAGCGCCTGAACTCTCTGCGCAGGCCCCAGCGATGCCTCTGAGCCCGAGGACCTGGACGCCCTGCGCAGGCCCCAGCGATGCCTCTGAGCCCGAGGACCTGGACGCTCCGCGCAGGCCCCAGCGATGCCTCTGAGCCCGAGCGCCTGGACGCTCTGAGCAGGCCCCAGCGATGCCTCTGAGCCCGAGCGCCTGGACGCTCTGGCGCTCTGAGCCCAGCAGACTAAGACAGGGCTTGCTAGCAGGGGCCAAGCGGCCTCAACAAGGGCCCCGTGCTCGCACGGGAATAAGGCGACAGCGTACGTAGGAAGGCTCAGGGCGACGCGCTGCCCATTTTAGGGGTCACTCACAGGAAGCGAGCCCAGTGGCCTCCACAAGGGCCCAGCGCTCCAGGGAACTAGGCCATTGGCACCGCGGGTCTCTTGGGCCACGTTGGCCCCTGAAGCCCCACGGTGTTCTGCAAGGGGCTAAGTGCGCCAGCTCCAGTTGGCCCCCTGCTGCTCCTCGTCTTGGAAGATCGAGGTTCAACGTTCCGAATAAATGCAACTATTTCGAAGATCGTTTCTTCCAGCGTCAGCCACAGTGCCAGCGCAGCAACGCAGGTATCCTGCTCGGGCAGCAGCCTCAGCCACCGTGCCAGCGCAGCAGCTTGAGCCACCGTGACAGCGCATCACCGCCACCTCTGTGCCTGCTACCACCACACTTACCGCTGCAGCCCCGCTACCTCCACAATTCCGACTGACCCCCCGCTACTACCGCAAATCCCATTGCAGCCCAGCTACCACCACAGTTCCCACCGTTGCCTGGCGACCACCACAGTTGCCACCGCAGCTTCCCAACACCATGCAGTTCCCATTGTAGCCCCCGCTACCACCACATCTCCCACTACAGCTTTCCACTGCCATGCAGCTCCAGTCTTGGACGGGATCATGGTTGATTCGTATGTCCTGCGCGACTAGCCTTCGCCCGTCAGAAAAAAAAAAGGCAGAGCAAGCAATGGCAGAACTGACCGACAGAGCTTAGAGAGCAGGTCAAAACTCGAATCCGCCCACCAGCACGCAACATGCCATAGCGCACCAATTCGCCGCATCGCCAACTCGTGCGCAGTGCTTCTTCGTGCGCGATGGGCAACTTTACAACCAACATGCCTCAAAGAGCCCAACACCACCCTTGCGCTTGCCCACGGAGATTTCAGGGAAAGGCACGCGTGCATTCAATATGTGTTTTTACTTGCCTGGTTGTAAAGTGCCCTTCCTGGTTGTAAAGTGCCCTTCTCGGATTTTGTAAGCTGGTTGTAAAGTGACCCATCTGGTTGTAAAGTGCACTTCTGGTTGTAAAGTGACCCACACGCCCGCTAGCCCCCCCGAAGAGACCCCAAGAAGCATCCCTGAGGACTCCGACCCACATTCTAGGCACGATGACGGGAAGGCCCGAAGACACGCGGATAATCCCTCCACCCTCCTTCCGCCCCCCCTCCCCTCCTGATATTGTTGTTGTCTATCATCCACCCTGTTTCTCCTCTTTCTCGTCCTCCTCCTCCTCCTCCTCATGATCATCATCATCATCATCATCATCATCATCATCACCATCATCGTCATCCTCATCCACATCCTCATCACCACCACCGCCATCGTCATCATCATCATCATCATCATCATCATCATCATCATCCTCATCCTCATCCTCATCCTCATCCTCATCCTCATCCTCATCAGCATCAGCATCATCCTCATCCCCATCACCATCAACACCCATCATCATCACCACCATCCACCCTAATATTGGCATCACCATCATCAGCATCACCATCAGCATTACCAGCACCAGCATCATCATCAGCATCGCCATCCCCAACATCATCATCATCACCATCAACACCCATCATCATCACCATCATATTCTCCAATACCGACATCACCATCATCCGCATCATCATCAGCATTACCAGCACCAGCATCATCATCAGCATCGCCATCCCCAACATCATCATCATCGTCATCATCATCGTCATCAGCATCATCACTTTCATCATCATCATCATCGTAATCGTCATCGTCATCATCATCATCATCAGCATCAGCATCGTCATCGTTATCGCAATCCCCATCACCATCAGCATCAGTATCATCATCACCACAATCATCAGCAGCAGCCTTAATCAGCATCACCATCGTCGCGACGTCGTCGTCATCGTCATCGTCATCATCATAACAATCACCATGATAATGATCAGTCTCAGCATCAGCAACATCATCATCACCATCACCATCACCATCACCATCATCCGCATCACCAGTATCAGTATCATCATCACCACCACCGTCACCATAACCATCATCATGATCTTCAGGACCACCATCATCATCACCATCATCCCCATCATCATCATCATCACCAACATCATCATCATAATCAGCAGCATCACTATCATCATCATCAGCATGATCATCATCATCATCATCATCATCATCATCATCATCATCATCATCATCATCATCAGCACCAGCCTGATCATCATAATCATCATCCCTCCTCCTCTGCCTCGTCTTGCATGCTGCACTCGACATCCGCCCCGTGGACCCTTCCTGGGGCCCACCCTGGCCGGTTGGCCATCCCGGATTGAATGTGGCGTCCCCGCGGGGTTTGCAACGGCCCCCCCAGGGAACCGAATTCGAAGAACGACGCGCGGCCAAACAGCCAAACCGCCCGTCCAGAGGAGGGTGATCGAGGGAGGGGAGGATCATCGAGAAAGAGGAAGAGTGAGGGGGATGCTGATCGAAGAGGGGAAATCATGCCATTGAGCGCAGTCGCCCCAAAACCTGGGCCACGTCACGCACCGATGGGAAATTACCTGCTGTGGAGGAAACACAAGAGGGGAAAGAAGAGGACTGCTTGGACTGTTCTCCTCGGTGGCCCTGGTGGGTGCTCAGCACCTGCAGTGCCTGTAGCCGAAAAGCTCCGCATCTATCGGGCACGTGCCCGAATTGAGCGCACACTCGGCCACTCGCCCACGGCCAACCCTCGAGCTCGGGCTGGGCTGGGCTGCCTGCCTCCTCGCCATCGGGGGGAAGAGGGAAGAGCGACCGTACAGAGTGAATGGGAGAGGAGGGGCTACCAGGATTACCGCAACCACGCAAGGAACGACATGGGAAAAGGGGGAGGAAGAGGAGACAAGACGAGACGAGACCGATGACAGCGTCATAGCAGATCGCGAGCCCCCCCCCCCCTCCAGGACCTCGTGACCGAGCAGGACGACCAAAGGGCCGAGTGGGAAAGACACCGGGAAGGCGAGGGCGAGGGATGCCACGCAGCACCCCCCGCCGCACTCGTGGCTCAGCCCCGACTCTGCCGCGTCCGCGGCGGGTGCGGGCGGGGCGGACCTGGCCACCCCCGCCGCGGCCGCAGCGGAGCCCTGGGAGCAGCACTCCCGCACCGAGCGCTGGCTGCAGGGGCGTCGGCGCGGGCCTGGGCCCCGCGAGCTCGGCGCGTGCCAGCGCCGCACAGCCCTGCAGCGGCGCAACACGGGGGTCTTGACGACAAGCGCCCCTTTCGCCACGCGGCCCCGGGGAGGCGGCCTCGGCGGCGGACCGCGGCGCGGGCTCGGCGATCGCACGTCGAGCCCCGCCTCGGGCTGCGAGCCAGGGGGCGTCGCGCGGCGGGTCGACATCGGCGCTGACCCCCTGCCCCTCGGCCGCCTCGCACTCCGTCCAGGCCCCCTGGCCCCCTGCCCCTCGGCCGCGCGCCAGGAGCTCAAGCGGCAAGAAGCACGCCGCCCAGGACACCTCCTCACTACCCAGAGGGCAGGATCCCAAGACACATCGACCGATGAACAAACGCGAGCAGCGTTTGAGACGCGAGCAGGCGACGCGGCTTCATTCATAAAACATGAACGAACGTGGTTTGATTTCTCTTTCGTTGTTTTGCGATCCTATGGAAACGGGGCCTATGACTTCGGCTTTGAGCACGCTCCGCCGTGCTGCGGCCCGAGGCGTCCCAATGCCTCGCGCCCCCCCAGCGGCCACCACCTTGAACGTCAAGAAGGCGACCGCGCCACAAGTGCACCGCGTGCCGAACGTCGTGGCCTCGGCAGCAAAGCAAGCAACTAGCTCCTTCCGTGACTCCAGATGCCGCCCATGCTGCGCCCGTCGGAGGTCCGCGGCGTCGGCGACCGACATGTGCAGACCAGCGGCGCCCGCATGAAGGGCAACGTTGCGCCGTGGTACTGCGAGCCAATCGGGCGCTCGGCCCATCAGCTTCGCCAACGGTGCTGGTAGCAGGGCGCGGACCCGCTGCGCCGCCTCGCTGCTTCCGACCATGGCGTGGAGCACCTGCTCGGCGTGGGCGAGGCGAACCTCCGTTTGCGCCTGCCCCTCCGTGAGGCGTTGCTCCTGCCGATCAGCGGATGCCCTGGCACCAGCAGCGCCGCGCCTCGGCCATCCCTCCGCCGCACAATCCCCCGTCGGGACAGCGCCGTCCCGCGCCATCCTCAAGAGCCACCGCGGCACCATCCCCTCGCACCCGTCCGGACGCACATGAGCTAGACATGAGCTAGCCGGCTTGAACGATGGGGGTGTCGTCCGCGTGGGCGACTTGAGTCAAGATTGATGCGAGGGGAGGAGGAGGAGGAGGAGGAGGAGGACGAGGAGGAGGAAGAGAGGGAGGAGGAGGTGGACGAGGAGGAGGAGGAAGAGAGGGAGGAGGAGGACGAGAAGGAGGAGGAGGACGACGAGGACGACGACGACGCAGACCCTCCGAGGCGGGAAACCGCACACCCGACGCGGGCGTGGGGGCGGCTGCGCGCGCTCCCGGCCGTGGAGCAGGTGCAGGTCGCCCCCGCCGCCCGCCTGCGAGTCCAGCACGACGGGTTCCCTGGAGGCGCCGGCGGCGAGAGGAGGGGGGGCGCCTCGTGCCCTTTCGTCCTCTGCGTCCTCCTCGTCCCTCCTCGTCCGCCTCTTCATCCTTGAGGGGGGGCCCTGGGACACACAAATGAACAGGCGCACATGACAGGATTCCCCAGATGTTCCTACACTTTCTGAAGTTCTTGTCTTCCCCCCCCACTTCCCATATTTTCCCATATTTTCTGGGAGTCGACGATTAATTGTGTTTGTGGGTTCTTTCCCCTCCTGAGTCCTCCCTGTCCGGATCCATCCCTCCGCTTCTTTGAACAGCCGCCTCTGTCGCACCACCAGCCGTGCCGTCAGGGCGGGCCGGGCGGGCCGCCTGATGCTGAAGTCTGGGAATTCCCAGCGGCTGCACGGATGGCGGCCGTTTTCAAAAGAACGCTTTCGCCTCCAGCGCCGCGCACGTTCGCTGTCAAGAATCTTCACCGCTGCAGGCATGGAAAGCAAGTTGTGTTCAGAATGAGGTTCTCGCCTCGGCGCCGCGCGCGATCGTTTTCCGGTGAGGTCCGCGCATAGGCGCTTCGTACATTCGTCAGCCAATCATACAGCTACGCTGGGGGCGGGGGGCGCGGCTACTATTCAAAATTAGACGCTTGGACAAAAAACATGGTCTACGGATTACGTGGGGGAGCTCCAGGCGACGGGTGTGCTTCAGCATCGTTGACGCATATTGGTCGTACTATGGTTCGCTTCCTGTTCCCCCTCTTCCTCCTGCCGCGGTGTGCGGTCCAGGAGCTCTGTGACTGGGTGTCGGCGGCTCCTTTGTAGTGATTCGCGCAGCCCCCTTGGAGCTGCCTAGCACCCAGCCGCACTGCCGAATCATCAAACAGAGGAGCTTCTGGGGGAAAGAGTAGCGCCGGCTGGGGCCTATACTTTGTCCACCCACGCACAGAGCGCAGTCCTGCTCTTCCTCCTCCTCCTCCTCCTTCCTCCTCCTCCCATTCCTCCTCCTCCGTCTCGTCCTCGCCCTCGTCCTCATTCCTCTTCCTCTCCCCTGTTCGACTCTCCCCTGTTCGACTGCTTTCCTCCGCACCAGACTGCCAGGAGCGTGGCTTCTCCCGCTCCCAACGCATTCTCCACGCAATGCGTGCACTGAGGGTGCTTCCTGCGTGCTCGATCGCTCATTCGTTCAAGAGTCCTGCCAACCAGAGTTCTCGCAGCGATCAGCTAAGAGAGCCTTCACCTCTGAGCTATAATATCCTGTGCACGCGTTGTCTCAACGTGGACGATATCCGTGTCTCTGGGTCTCCTACTTGTGCGTCACGTAATGTGCTGTTCACTTCTGGGGTTAGGTCGTGCGTGTTTCCCCCTACAGGGGGACTTCGGAAGAAAAATAAAAGTGCTTCAAACCTACCCCCAAAAGATTCAGACCATGCTTTGGTTTTTTAAGCAAAAAAAGAAAATAAAAACGAACAAAAAAAACAAAAAACAACTTCCCCAGTAGAATCCCCCCTGCAGGGGGACAGGCCCGACTTAATTCTATGGGTTTTCACCACGCGGGCGCCCATGGCCGCCCCGGGCCCTGGCCGGCGTCTCCGAGGTGGGCGCCTCTCTCCACCGGCTGGACACGAGCGCGCGTCACCGAAGGGGCCCCGGGCCACACACAGATAGATAGACACAAGTAACAGGATTCCCAATATTTTCCCATACTTTCGGGGTTTTTGTCTTCCCCCCACGTCCAAGATTTTCCTCTTTTGAAAAGAGATCGACGATTAGTTGTGTCTGTGTGTCTTTTCCCCTCCTGAGTCACAGTCATCGGGCCCCACCTTTGAGTGGGTCACTTGGCGACGTGCGACCCTGCACTGGTCAAGAGCAGGCGGGCGCATCGGACCACTGTCCAGCGGCGCCTCACCTGGGGCCGGCCCAGCGCGGCGGGGTCGTGGTTGGCTCTGAGGGTCGCCACCTCGACCGCCGCCAAAAGCCGCTGGACCGCCTCCAACGCCTGCAGCTGCAACTCGCGCTGCTGGACCAGCGCTGGGGCGGGCAGGCGCGCCCTCGCGGCCGCTCCCGCTAGCCCGTCGGCCGCCGCGTTGCGGGCGTGGTCCTCGAGGGAGCGCCCCCTACCAAGCGCCTGCTGCTCGTCGAGGTGGCCCACCCAGCGGGCCCTCAGGCAGTCGGCGCGGCAGTACGGGGCCAGCTGGTCCCAGAGGTCGGCGTGCGACCGCTTCATGGGCGTCGCCCCGCTCTGGAGAGCCGCCACGCCGTTGCTCACGTACTTCGAGTCTGCGATGACGTCCATCGGCCCCCCAGCCAGCTCAAGGGCGTCCAAAATAACAAGTGAGTTCCGCGCGCTGCGCGGTCTGCTCGCAGTCGACGGGGCCCCCGCGCTCCAGCGCGCCAGTTGAGTGCGCCACGCGCGCCCCCCAGCCCGCCCTGGCCATCAGGGGGTCGGCAGGATGTGCGCAGGCGCCGTCGGTCCAAGCCCTCATCCGCTGGCCCGCGGCTGCCGCGGCATCAGCCGCAGCCAGGTCTTGCAGTGCCGGCGGCGGAAGTGGCCACCGATTGGTCAGCCATGGCCGCAAGGCGCGAGTCCCGCGGCAAGACCCCCGTCAGGGCCACCTCTGGCGGCAGGCAGGCCCGCCTCGGTGGCGAGCCCGACGCCTGCGACGGCGGCGTGCCTCGCAGAGCCCCAGCGCGGGCAGCCCCAGAAGCGGTGTTTGGCGTCCTCCAGCAGAGCGCCGCAATGCGGGCAGCCCCGGGGGGCCCCACTTCGAGGCCACGCTGTCGGTGACAACGCTGCCGGAAAACACTGTGCGCAACGCGCCTGCGGCGTCAGCGGCGAGCCGCCCGTGCTGCGAGACCCGCCGGGTGGCCCAACTATCGGCCCCAGCGGCCACGTGCCCGAAAGCGGCGCGGCGCCCCGCCAGCTTCACGTACACATGCACAGAAGCACACACACATCACACACACACACACACACCACACACAGACACACAGACACGCTTTTCCATCGGCGGCCGGGTGAGTGTCACCGCAGCGAGTACTGGGGCGAGCAACGCCTGGTTCAATTACCACCTGGCCTTGCAGATGGGGGGTCAGAACGTGACTGACGCATGACACACACACACACACATATCTATATATATATATATATATATATTTATGTATACACACACAGTCTTAATTCTGGCGTTGCGGTTAAGCGCGCGGCGGCGCGGCATAGGCAGACAAACACACACACACACACACACTCAAACATTCACGTGCACACCCCCAAGTCTCCTGCGAGCGACCGCGCCGCGGACGGCGTCGGGCACGCTGGACCACGCGTGCGGGTCGCCGTCGTTCTGCGCCGCGGCCGCGAGGTCCGACCTCCCCGCCGGGGCCGCCGCAGGGGACAGGCCCCCCATTCCCCCCCCGAGGCTCCCAGATCTCGGACACTCCCAGACGTCGTCGTCGTCGTCGTCATCGTCGAGGTCGCAGAAATCGATGACGCTCTCTGGGCCTTTCTGGAGCTTCTCGCCGCCATGGCTGGGCCAGAAGCCTCCCACATGGAGTCCGAGTGGATGAGGTCGGAGGATCGCGCCGCATCGCCAACGTCGGCTCGGAGAATGTCGGACTCCACTTCGAGTCGCATCTCAAGTGCATCGTCGACGCGGCGCGATCCCCTGAACCCATCTACTCCCGCCCCTCTTTGAGGGCTGGTCGGGGGGGCACCCTGAGATGGCTCCGGGGGGCGATTCGTGAGCGGATTGTGGTCCGGGCTCGGCGCGCAGGAGCGGGGCGGACCCCTTTCTGGAAGGGGAAGGTGGGGACTCCTCGGGCAGGGCTCGGAAGCTTCCGAGAAAGGCTCTTTCAAGGGCAGGCCTGAACTGAATCGAATCGCGGATCGGATCGCCAGCGATTCGTTCCAAATCGAATTTAAACGGGACCGCCGCTCCTGGCTCTGGCTGGCCCCAGCCGACGCCTGTAAATCGAATCGAGTCGAAACCGCGGCCCCAGCCGGCGAATCGAATCGCATCGAATTGGGTCATATGCGACCCTGGGAGGCGGGAGGTCTCCTGAGAAGCACAGTCAACGCGTATGATGATGATGCGCGGTAAGGATGCACGTCCCTTGGGCGCCCAGGTGAAAGCTTTTTGAGCTGGGGATCGGCTACGAATAGGCCGATGAGCCAAGGATGCAGGGTCGGGTGGACGTAAGACTCGTGTGCGGGGGACTCGAATTGGCATGACGGGGCCGTCAGGAAAATGACGAGTCTCGAACTTGAATCTGAAGCGAGCTCCCGCTGCAAGCATCCCACGAAAACTGGACAGCCAAAATCCAGGACGGGCTCGTCAGAAAGCGTCGGCAAGCCCGCGTTTTGGCAAACTCGCGTCTGACGTTTCCCCGACAGGGGCACCCTTTGGGAATGCGGCCAGGAAGCCGGAGACACGCAGAGCTGGACTCGCACATGGCAACACCCCGAGGCCACGCACTGCATACACCTGCGCGGAGGCAAGGCCCGCGCGGCTCTTCAGAGGGGCCAGGCGCTGGAAGGATAGCTGGCCACGCGTGTCTCGCCCAGGCCAGCCGCGCCATGTGCACCCGGCTTCTTGACAGCATGATTCTTACTACTCCTCCTCCTCCTCCTCCTCCTCCTCCTCCTGCTCCTCCTCCTCCTCCTCCTCCTCCTCCTCCTCCTCCTCCTCAATATTCCGGAAGACGCATGACTCGGATTCGGGGGACCCGGGTTGGCCTGACGGGGCCGTCAAGCAAATGACGAGACCCAATCTGAAATTCGACGCGAGATCCGGCTGCAGACATCCCACGGAAAGCTGGACCGTCAAGCTCCAGGACGGGCTCCTCAACAGGCACGTCGGCAAACCCGAGTTCCAGCAAACTCGAGCCTTGCGTTCCCCGAGCGACGCGCGTTGACTGCAGGAGGGCGGGGGGGCTTCTCAGCAGACCAGCCCCTCGCAACACCTCCTCGTGCGTGCTGCCGCCCTCCAGGGTGGCACGGAGAAAAATCAAGATCACGGAGCGCTCACTTCTTCCTCACTCCGTCCCGGCGTCCCTGGTCCGCTACATGTGGGCACCCCAGTCGGGGCAGGATCAGTCAACATCTATTCGGGAAATCTGATCGAATCGGAACGTGCATCGGCCCTGGACCAGAATCGAATCTGATCGGCTCGGCTGCGCCCGACTGCAACACCGCGCCACGAGGCGCGCACATCGGCCCCTATACCACGTCGTGGGAACGCCGCAATCGAATCGGATCGGGCGGGCTGGAATCGATCTCCACTCGAATCGGTCGGATCGACATGATAGGGCGACCGAATCTATACATATCCACTGCTCCCTGGCCAGGCACACCGTGAACCCAGCAGCAGTGTATACGCCACACCCTCCTGGCTGGGCCAGGAGGGCGTATACACAGCTCCTGGGTTCAGAGTGGGCCTGGCCAGGGAGCAGTGGATATGTATAGATTTCGTCGCCCGACATGAACACGGCGGGGGACGCCAGCCACCCACTTCCCCGAGGCTCGCTGGGCCGAGCCCGCACCAGGGCCCAGGCTCGGCGCGCAGGCCCCCCCCCCCCCCAGGCCGAGCCAGAGGAGCCCGCGGCTCGTGTCGTGGCGACTTGCGAGCTGGTGCCCGACACAGATGAAGGGGCCCCAGGACACACAAATAAATACGCACAAATAAAAATATTCCCCATATTTTCCCAGATGTTCTGGGTTTTTGTCTTCCACCCCACTTCCCATATTTTCCCATATTTTCTGGGGAACCGAGGATTAATTGTGTCTGTGTGTTTCTTTTCCTCCTGAACAGAGTGGACCGCTCCATCGCGAACGGCCGCGGCCTTCCAGCAACGCAGATCGGGTCGGGCGAAAGGGGGGGATAGCAAAGGGGGGGGTTTGAGAATCAGCTCGCGTGGCTGATTTTCCCGGCGCCTCCCGGCGCCGGAGGCGACCATGTATCGAGGAATGAGCCCCTCGGTGGAGCCGAAACCAGCTGCATGCAGCAAATTCCGTAACCCCCCCTTTCCCAATCCCCCCCTTTCGTCCGTCCCGAGCAGAGCGTCTCACATCGGCCGGTGTGGGGCTGGCGGCATCCCACCTTGGACGCCCCTCCTGGGGTCGCCGCCGCGACGGCACGACACGAAGCTTAACGTATGCATGGCGATCTTGGGCCCAGGGTTGGCCCGGCCAGAGTCGGTGCCACGCACACCTGACGTCCCCCGGCGGAAGCGCCCGAAGACGGCACCCTGGACGAAGCAGCAAAAGCCCGTCCCAGGGACGGGAGGGGGGGTACGAGGGCTCCACGGGCGCGACCTCGTCGTGGAGGCTACAGTCGAAACACTGTCGCGTGAACCTGGGTCAAGAACATGAGCCGCCCGTTCGGCCAAGGCCTCATGGAGTTCCAAAACGAAGAGCCTTACAAGGCGGAGAGTCCAAGCACAAAGAACAGAAGGGTTCGTACGTGCCCCTCCAGCGTAGTGTTCATGTTACGACTGAGGGCATTGGATTAAGAACTCCTGGATCAGGAATCGGGATCTGAAAGCTGGAAGGACACCGACTGAGGCTATGCCATGGGGATCACCGCCGCCCTGGTCATATAAGGGATCCTCCAGGGTCTGGAGCCTCATGAGGTCATTCCTTAACGAACGCCACTGCCGACCTCCGTGCCAGCTGCATGACCTGCGTTGGCTTTCGGGGGTGGAGGGTCTGCACCGCCTCGTCCGAGCACAGTCGAAGGCAGTCCCAGAAAGGAGCACGGAATTCAGAGCAGGTGCTTCGCTCTGGGCGGTGCAGACCTCGATGGAGTCGGGTGTTCGAACCGCTTTCAAGCCTCCGGCCATGGAGCCCGTACGGCCCCCGAGCCCTTCACCCCATCCCAGGGAGAGCTTCTCGCGCCGAGGGCCACTCCTGTCCGGCCCCGAGGGCCGGCAGGAGCCCCCCAAGGAGCCGAGCTTCGCCGTGGGGGGGACCGGGTCCTGAGGGGAAACGGGTCCTCAATTTGTTAAGCCGTTTTTGGCTTCCGGGGGCCCACGGGCCCCGGAGCTGTCAGAAAACGGGCTCAGGATGAAGAACTGGTCCTGGGGGGAGGCCTCAGGGTCCAGGGCCCGTTTCCCTCGGGACCCGCTTCCCCGATGCGACGGGCTGGAGAGAGGACTCACGCAGGAGGTCCCTTTTTCACGACGCCGAACCAGGGAAGAGTGCAGATAGTGAAGCCTCCAGCGCAAAGATCCGCCACCGTGCCTGAGAGGAGGTACAAGTTGGAGCGCCCTCGGGTCCCTTGCTCAGTCCCCTGAGCCTCCGTCCCCGATCCTGTCGTGTAAGGGGCCCGGGCCCCAAGTTCTTAAACCTCCTGGGGCTCCCAACGCGCCCAGGGTGTCTTCCCACATGATCTTTTCGAGCCCACAATAGCCCAAAGACGGGCCAAGAGGCCTGACCTACAGCCAAGGCGCGGTGGCGGGATGGGCCGAAGGCGACTAGATCCGCCGCCCCCTGTGGCTTGCCGCAGGAGTGCACGGCGTGCTAGATGTCTAGGGTTGTTGGTACTTTTGAAACTCGCAATGGGGTTTCAGCACAGTCCGCAGGCCACCCAGAAAGCCGCGTAGATTCCCCCAAAACCATTCTAAGATGGCCCAGACGGCCTCTAAGGCGGCCAAGATGGCCTCCAAGATGCCTCCAAGACGGCTAATAAGATGGGCCCGAGAGAGCCCAAGATAGCCCCAAGATGGCCACACAGTCTGACCTAAGATGCCTCCAGGACCGCCAAGATGGCCCAAGATAGCCCTAGGCGGCCCAAGAAGCGCCCAAGAGGCCCCGAAGACTGCCCAAGAGGCCTCCAAGAGATCCTCCAGGAAGGCCTGAAGAGGCCCCAATCATGGATTGTCCTTTTTGATTGTTGGAGGATTTGGGCATTTGCTTCTTTTCGGCTTTCCGACGGCCCAAGACGGCCCAAGACACTCAACCAATAGGCCTTCAAGATGACCCCACAACGGCCTAAGAGGCCCCCAAGACGGCCCCAAGAGGGCCCTACGACGGCCCGCCTTCAAGACGCTCAAGATGGCCTCCAAGACGGCTCTGAAGCGCCCCATCAAGGCCCCAAGACGGCGCAGAGAGTCTCACAAGACGGCTTCCGACGGCGTCAAGCGGGCCAGGAACGCCGTAAGACAACCACAGAGGCCCCCAAGAAGCCCCCAAAGGCTCCCAAGAAGCCCAAGGAGGCCCAGAGATCTCCAAGAGGCCCCCAGGAAGCTCCCAGGAGGCCCCGATGGTGACCCAAGAAGATCCCACGAGGTCTCCTCATCTTTTTCCTCATCCTCCGTTTTCCTCCCTCTCCTTATCCTCCTCTTCCTCCCCCACGTGTTCCCCGAGGAGCTTCCACAACGGCTGGGGAGCACATGGCTCAACAGCGTGGCCAAACTTTGCCCAAACGTTTGGCCGCGTGGGCGGACCCTGAAGTGCAAGGGGGCGGCGGTGCTTCGCCGCAGGCGTCTTCGATGTTTCATGGAGCAGAGTGGGAGAAGGAGGAGGAGGAGGAGGAGGAGGAGGAGGCGCAATGCGCGGAGGGGAAGGCCAGGCGCGGCCGGGGCGGGCGGGGCGCGGACCGGGCTGAAATCCGTGGAGGGGCGTGCGCAGGCCCTGCGCAGGCGCGGTGGCCTGGCTGGCGGTGCGCAGAGACATTCTCGGCGGGGCGCGCTGCCCGGCAGGGCCGCGCAGCCCTGCCAGGCGGGGGGGAACGGGGGCAGCGGGAGGCGCAGGGAGGAGCGTGCCGCCGGCGACGAGTGGGGGGACGGTGCTGTGCCCAGCCCTCGCCGGCCCTGCCCGCAGCGGGAGGCGGCTCACTGGTACGAGCGGAAGGGCGACAGGTCGGCCGGGTCGTGCGACACCCAGGGGGCCACGCGCCCGCCGTTCTCGCCCAGGTTCCCAAAGTGCAGCAGCAGGTCGTCCAGGCCCTGCTTCCGCGCAGCGACCACGTTGAGGCGCTCCCCCGGGTCGTCGGACTGCTGGCCGTCGAGGGCGTCCCTGCACTTCTGGCCCGCCTCGGCGCTCTTGAAGTTGACGAAGAAGTACCCAAGTCCCTGGGGCTGCTCGGCGGAGTCGCCGGCGAAGAAGGCCTTGCGCTGCTTCTTCCCGGGGAACCAGAGGAAGAAGTTGTACTCCCCCTCGAAGCCCTTTGAGTTGAGCCACTCCCGCGCGACATCCTGGTCCACAAGCTCTGACGGCAGGTTCCTCACGATGAATGTAGTGCAGGGCACCTCGGAGGCCAGGTTCTCAGCGTTGGCCGCATCCTGGGCCTGCTTCTGCGCCGCCTCCTGCTCGTCCTTCGTGAGGCGCTCGATCGACTCGTCCGCGAAGAAGGGCCTGCACTGGGTGTTCTTGCTGTCGTCAAGCAGGTGTGAGAAGCGCACGTAGTTCTCCGAGAAGCCCTGCCTGCGGGCCGCAGCGATGCTCAGCGGCGGTGCCTGCTTGCCGTTGTCCTCCGTCACCTCGCTGGAGGGCTCCCCGGTAAAGCGGGACAGGTGGAACTGACCCTTGAACTCCTGGGCGATCTCCGGCGTGAGGAAGTTGACGAAGGCGTACGGGAAGACGCTGAGACGGGACGTCTTCCGCGCCGGGAAGAAGAGCGCGAAGTCGTACTTGCCCCTGTATCCCTTCTCTTCCAACCACGCCTGTGTGCTTTGCTGCGTGAAGTTCGGATGCAGGTTCCGGAGGATCAAGGTCGTCGCGGTCTCCTCGTCGATGGGGGGCCCCTTGCCCTCCTGCGCGCCCTCGTTGTCTTCATCGTTCGCGTCCCCTCTCTGCTGGCCCCAGCGCTCGGGCTCCCTGGCCTTCGGGGGAACTCGTTGCGCAACCGGGTCGAGGCTGGTGGGCCCAAGGGGTCCGGGGGAGTCCAGGGAGTCCGGGGGGCCCAGGGGATCCAGGGAGCCTGGCTGGAGGAATCGGAGGAGGAGGAGCGCGAGGAGGGATAGTGGGGACGGAAGGAGTGAGGTGGGGAAGGGGACGTAGGAAAGAGGACGAGGGAGAGACGAGAAGCATGAGGATGAGGAGGAGGAGGAGGACATCTAACAAGGGCCAGAATGGCTGAAACCTGTGTCAGCAGCATGAGAAGCAGCAGCAGGAGGGAGCCGTTTGCGATCTGCGCGCTCCCTTTGCTTGTCCTCGTAGTCAGCTTGGATGGGGGCCTTGTCTACTAGAGGGTGCTGCGCAAGAGGATGGCAACGTCCAGTTCCAAAGAGTTATGTGTAATAAACTTGGGGCGGGGCCTTGTCTAATGCAGGGTGTGGTGCAGGAGGAGCGGCACGTCTAGCACGAAAGACGCATTTTTGATCCAGATAGGGGAGGGTCCTCGTCTCATAGGGGGTGCTGCGCAGCAGAGGGGGCCTGTTCAGGCGGAGGTTCAATTATACCACAAAGGCCTCGTTTGGACCAGCTTGAGGATGAGGTTTTGTCTAATGGAGGATGCTGCGCAGGAGGAGCACGTCTAGCATCAACGGAGCAATCTTCATCAGCTTGGGGAGAGGCGCAGCAGAAGGGGGCCTGTGTACGAGGAAGGGCGCGTCGAGCACTAGATGTGTGTCTGTTGATCGGCTTGGGGAGGGGCCTTGTCTGATAGAGGATGCTACGCAGCAGAGGGGGCTGGTGTGGGAGGGGGGGCACGTCCAGCACCAAGAATTGTGCTTGTTCATCAGCTCGGGGAGGGACTTGTCGGATGAGGGTGCTGTGCGGGAGGAGTGGCACGTCTAGCATGAACGAAGCAGTCTTAATCAGAGTGGGGATGGGCTCTGTCAAATAGGGGATGCTGCGCACAAAAGGGGGGGCCTGCAAAGGGGGGGACGCACGTCTAGCACCACGGGTATGAGATGAATCAGCTTGGGGAGGGGCATTGTCTGACAGAGGGTGCTGCACAGCAGCAGAGGCCTGCATAGGAGGAGGGGCACGACTAGAACCACTGCGTTGTTTGTTGGAGCAGCTTGGGGAGGGGCCCTGTCTACTGGAGAGTGACGCTCAGGAGGGGCACGTCGAGCACCAGACAGCGTCCGTTAAGGCTAATCCGCCAAATGAGGGTTTTTTGTCCAGCACAGGGTGCTGTGCAGGAGGATGGCCACGTCTAGTACCAAGGTTGTGCTCGTATTCAGCTTGGGGAGGGCCCTTGTCTCAGAGCGGCTGCGGCGCAACGGAGGGGGCCCATGAAGAGGGAGGGGCACGTCTAGAACCAAGGAGCTCCGTTTGATCAGCTTCGGGAGGGGGCTCGTCTAGCAGAGGGGGGCTGCGCAGCAGAGGGGTACTGCATGGGAGGAGGGGCAGGACTAGAACCAATGAGTGTTGTGTTCAATCAGCTTAGGGAGTGGCCTTGTCTACTAAAGGGGACGCGCAGGAGGGGCACGTCTAGCGTCAAACAATTCTTGATACGTTGAATCAGATTTGGGAGGGGTCTCGTATGATATAGGTCTGCCCAGGAGGATGGCCAAATCTAAAACCAGGGACTTGCTTGTACTCAATTTGAGGAGGGCCTTGTCTAAGAGAGAATGCGGCGCGATAAAGGGAGACCGTGAAGGGGGAGGGGCACGTCTAGCACCAAGGAGCTCCATTTAATCAGATTCGGGAGGGGCCTCGTCTAACAGAGGGGTTCTGTGCAGCAGAGGAGGCCAGTCTAAGAGAATCGGTACGTCTAGCACCGAGGAGCTTCTTTAATCAGCTTGGTGAGGGGCCTTGTCTAACAAACAACGCTACGCAACATCACAACAAATCGTCATGACCATCGGCGTCGCAATGATCGACACCGTCATGAACGTCATCATCACAAGCACGACCACCATCACCATCAGCATCAGTAGCATCATCATCATCATCAGCATCATCAGCAGCATCATCATCAGCACCATCATAATCAGCAGCATCATCAGCACCATCATCATCATCATCATCATCATCATCATCACCTTCAACATCAGCATCACCATCAACAAAATCCTCATCGTCATGATCAGCATCATCATCATCAGCATCAATATCATCATCATCATAATCATCATCATCAGCATCATCAGCGTCACCATCAGCATCATCATCAGCATCACCATCGTCAGCATCATCAATATCATCGTCGTCATCATCCCAAGCAACATCATCAACATCATCATAACCCCCTCATCTTCTTCAGAATCATCATCACCACTATCGGCCATCACCATCACCATCGGCCATCACAATCGCCATCGCCATCGCCATCATCATCGCCATCATCATGGCCATCATCGCCTTCATCACCAGCACTGGGGGGTCTGGAGAGTCACGGAGATCTGTTGGGGCTGGGCCCGAGCAATCCAGGGCGTGCAGGGAGTCCAGGAAGTGCGGGGACTCCGGAGGAGTCCAGGAAGTCCGCGGGGTGCGGGGAGTCCAGGGAGTCTGGGGAGTCCAGGGGGGCCCAGTTGCGCACCAGAACGCCTTCGGGGGCAGCTGCTTCGCGAGCTGGATCTGTGCCGGCAGCTGCTGCCTGGGCATGTGGCCAGCCGACCCCATGGCGACCATGGCCGGTGGGGGGGGCGGCGGCATGCACTGCTGCGGCATGAAGTCCCAGGGACTGGCGCCCGGCGGCACTGGGACCCCGAGCATCTGCGAGATGTACGCCGCATGCTGCTGCATCGCGTGCCGCATCTGCGCCTGGTACTCTGGTGGTATCGAGCCCCACTCGTCGGGGGGCGCCTGCATCGTCGGGGGCGCCACGCTCCCGGCGGCGGCGCCCGGCGGGGGCGGGCCGGCGAAATAGCGCGGCGGCGCGCCGCCATGCCCGGGCGGCGGGGTGGGCCAAGGCTGCCCGGCGGCGCGGGCGCTGGACGCGGCCTGGGGCCTGCCGTCCTCGCCATCGTTGCCCTCCGCGTCGTCCCCCACGGCCTCCATCTTCGCCACCTTCGCCAGGCCGAGGTTGAGCAGCTCCGTGGCCAGCTTCCACATCGAGTGGTCGTCCAGCTTGTTCAGTAGCTCTTTCGCCATCTCCTCCGGGCTCTTCTCCCTCCCCTGGACCGGGACCTCTCGCGAGGGCGGCTGGGCGGCCGCGGCAGGCGCGGGTGTGCCACCAGCGACGTAGGACGGCATCCAGGGCGGGGCGCCGACCGGGCGGGGGCCATGGTGAGCGGCGGCCGCGGCGGCCGCGGCGTCCTGGTAGTAGTAGCCTGACATGGCGGGCAGGCGGGTCTTTGGCGGTGGGGGTTCACCGTCGGGGTGTCGACGGATGGGGCGGAGAGGTGTGGAGCGATCGCGCTTTGAAGAGTATGCGAGAGCCGCTCCTGGCAATGAGTCGACCCCCCCTGAACGAAGTGCGTGGGGGGGGCAGAAATTGCTGGGCTGCTAGAGCCCTGAAGCCAAAACGGCAACGGAGGATTGGGATGAGGAGTCGACAAGAGAGAGGAACACAAAAAAGCGCCAACCAAACCAAACCAAGAATGGCGCACTGGCCTGTACGAGCCTGCCTGTGTGCGAACCGGCTTAGGAACGCGGGCAACGACGCTGCGATGATAACCTGTGGCCCAAGCAGAGAACTCTATAAATGATACGTAACGCAAGAGAACATGTAATGCCAGCGCGTGTAGATTAACCGATAGGTTCTAGCACTCCCGATACGCAAGCAATGCGGAGCAGTGCAAAGCAAGGCAACACAACGCAAGGCACTGCAAAGCAATTTAGCGCAGGGCAGTACATGGCAAGGCATAGAACTGCAAGGCCATCCGGAACAGTGTGGCGCAGTGCAAATCAACGTGGCGCTGCAACGCAACGCGCTGCGAAACACATCAACAACTTACTGTAAAACAATGCAACGCAATGCAAAACAATGCAATGAAGTGCAAGGCAGAGCACAGCAACGCAATGCCATGCGACGGAGCGCTCCCATGGCGGCGACGGGGGGAGGAGGAAGGGGACGAGGAGGAGGAGGAGGAGGAGGAGGAAGGCAGGAGACCACTGGAGAAGGAGTATGAGGAGGAAGGAGAATGATGATGGTGATGATGATGATGATGATGATAATGATGATGCTGATGCTGATGCTGCTGATGATGATGATGATGATGATGATGATGATGATGATACTGAGGAGGAGGAGGAGATGGAGGAGGAGGAGGAGGATAAGGAGGAGGAGGAGAAGGAAGTGGACAAGAGGCGGAGGAGGCCCTCCCCCAGCAGGGAGGTGGAGGACATCGGGGCGATCGCTCGGCACTGCCCGCAGCTCTCTCTTTCTCTTTCTCTTACTCTCTCTCTCTCTCTCTCGCATCTCAGGAGGAGGAGGAGGAGGAGGAGGAGGAGAGCGCGGAGGAGGAGGAAAGGACGAAGGAGGAGGAAGAAGAGGAGAAGGAGGAAGCACCGCCTTAGCTTCAGGGAAACGGGTTCCAGGCGGAAGCGGGCCCTGGATTATGGGGCCTTTCCTGGGGTCCGACTTCTCCCATCCCGAGCGCCATGGCCACGGGGAAGGACCCCCGGAAACCCGCACAGCAGCGAAGCAACCTCCAGGCTCCGTGCCCTCTCCTGGGCCCAGGGGACGAAACACGTCCAGAGACGGACGCCCGAACGTGCATGCTCGATCTTTCTCATGCTGCCCCCCTCCGCCCACCAGAGGTAGTTCCACACGGACGGGTACGCGAGCTTCAGGCCGTAGCCTCCCGCGCGGCCCCGGGGGGGACGCGGCCTCCTGCGACGGCCTGCTTGTGAGGGCGGCCGCGTGTGCTCCCTCCGCGCACCCCTCGATCGAAGCCCCTTTGAACTCTCATTCGCTTCGAGCTTAACTGCAACAGAAAATAGGCCGACACCGCCCCCCATCGCGCAAGTCATGTACATCAAAATGCGCCTGCTTCGATCCGGATGCACCAGGAATGGGTCTGAGCCCATCCTCTCACACGTTTATGTCTTAATTGCGTCGGCAACGGTTTTCAATGTTCGGTATTATCTGGACCTGCCGCCGAATTCTGCACTTGTCTACTTGCCCCCCAGAGAAAATACATGGATGGGAGATATCTGAGCATCCCAGAACTGTTCAAAAATCGTTCGGATGGACGTGGATAGAAAAAAAGGGGCCGGGCCGACCCCTGAACCCAAATTCGCACAATATTCTGTTATACTGCGCGTGTGTTTTCCACTCGGTCTCATTCGAGATCATTGGAACAATCAACTCTGCGCGACATCCTTAAACATCGCACCGCTGTATCATCCCAAAGAAAACTCGCGACTCCGAGTTCAAATGTGAGCCCGGACCCGAACACCGCCCCTTACCAAGTACTTCCGAATGGTCAGGAAGTGATCAAACAATGGCCAGCCGTGCTACTACTACTACTGCTACAACTACTACTACTACTACTACTACTACTGCTACAACAACAACTACTACTACTACTAAGACTATTAATACTAAAAGTACTACAGTTACTACTACTACTACTACTACTACTACTACTACTACTACTACTCCTACGCCTACGACTACTACTACCAAGACTATAACTACTACTAATCCCACTACTACTACTGCTGCTAAAAATACTACGATTTCTTCTACTACTACTACTACTACTACTACTACTACTACTACTACTAATACTTCTACTACTACTACTACTGCTACTACTACTACTACTACTACTACGACTACTACTACTACGACTACTCTTACTACCACTACGACTACCACTTATACGACTGCCGCTTCTACTGCTCCTGCTATTACTACACATACTGAAACTAATTCCACCTCCACTACCACTACCACTACAACAACTCCTACTACTTCTACTACTACGACTACTACTAGTACTACTAATGCTACTAGTAATACTACTACCACTACTCCTACTCTCACCCCTACTCCTACAACTGCTACTGCAACTACTTCTGCTACTACTACTACTACTCCTACTACTACTACTACTACTACTATGACTACTATTACTACTATTACTACTCATACTAGTACTACTACAACGGCTACTACTACTACTACTACCACTACTACTATTACTACTACTACTACTACTACTACTACTACTACTACTACTACTATTACCACTACTATTACCACTACTACTACTACTACTACCACTACTACTATTACTAAGACTACTACTACTACTACTACTACTACTACTACTACTACTAATACTATGGCTACAACAACGACGACGACGACTACTACTACTACTCCTACCACTACCACTACTACTACCACTACTACTACTACTACTACTACTACTACTGCTACTACTACTACTACTACTACTACTAGTACTACTAGTACTACTACTACTACTACTACTACTACTATCACGACCACTGCTGCCACAGCAAAACAACTACTACTATTATTACTACTACTACTACTACTACTACTACTACTACTACTGCCGCCACGACTACCCCTACTACATTCAGAACTACTACTGCTACTGCTACTGTTCCTAATCCTACTGCTACTACTATTACTCCTGCTACGACTACTACGACCACGATAACAACAACAACCACTACTACTACTACTACTACTACTGCTACTACTACTACTACTGCTACTACTATTACTGCTCCTCCTCCTCCTCCTACTACTACTACCACCACTACAACTACAACAACAACTACTACTACTACTACGACGACTACTACTACTACTCCGTACTACTAGTACTACTACTACCACTACTGCTGGCACTCCGACTACCACAACGACCACCACCACTACGACTACT
>CAUYUJ010016893.1:486341-563841 GCA_963575745.1 Prorocentrum cordatum
TGTCGTGGTTCTAATGTCTGAGGTTACAGGAAACGTCCCCCAGAAATCTCATATCTTAGATATTCGAGCAGCGCCCGATTGAATAGCTAATCCGGATGGAATCTGGAAGGTTTGCGCAGGCGGTTCTAAGATTTCTGGAAGAGTTCCCCTGTCATCTTTAATATTAGATCGTCGAAGCATCACACATCAGACATTCCATGTGATTCAATCTGGGAGTTTAATTCTCCACTACCCATGTGCTCTCTTCTTCCTTCTCCCCAATCATTCACCCGCCATCTCGGCCCTCTCTACAAATTCATATGATTCAAATTGTGGTGTCAACTCTCCACCCGTCATCCATTCATGTACTCGTCCTCGCCATCGTTCCCAACCCTACACCATGTTTTCTGTCATCATTATTCCGCCGTCCTCCTCTTCCTTGTCAGGAATGTGGGGGGGGGGGCCTCCCTGCCCTACGGCTACTACAACTACAACTACTACTACTACTACTACTACTACTACTACTACTACTACTACTACTACTGCGGCTGCTGCTGCTGCTACTACTACTACTGCTGGTGCTGCTGATGCAGCTGCGACTACTACTACTCCTACTCCTAGAACTACTACTACTACTACTACTACTACTACTACTACTGCTGCTACTACTACTACTACTACTGCTACTACTACGGCTACTACTACGACTACGAGTACTACTACTAATTTACTACTACCGCTACGATTACGACTACGACTACGACTACGACTATTACTACAACTCCTACTACTACTACTACTACTACTACTACTACTACTACTACTACCACTGCTACTACTACTACTACTACTACTACTACTACTACTACTACTACTACTACGACTACTGCTAATATTACTACGACTAGTAGTAGGAGTACTAAAACTACTAAGAGTACAGCTGCTACTGCTTCTGCTAGCACTACTACTACTACTACTACTACTACTACTTCTACTACTACTGCTACTAGTACTACTACTAGAACTACTACTACTACTACAACTACGACTACCACTACCACTACTTCTACTACTATTATTACGACTGCTACTACTACTACTGCTGCTACTGCTACTACTACGACTACTACTACTAATACGACTCGAACGACTCTCACTACTGCTCTTCCTACTACTACTACTACTACTACTACGACTACTACTACTACCACCACCACGAATACTACTACTACTACTACTACTACTACTACTGCTACTACTACTACCGTTACTACTACTACTACTACTACTACTACTACTACTACTACTACTACTACTACGACTACTACTACTACTACTACTACTACTACTACTACAACTACGATTACTACCACTACTACGACTGCAAGAACAACTACTACTACTATTACTACCACTACTACTACTACGACTACAGTATTCCTACTTTTCTACTACTACTACTACTACTACTACGACGTCGACGGCGACTACTACTACTACTACTACTACTACTAGACTACTACTACTACCACTACTACTACTACTACTACTACTACTACTACTACGGCTACGACGACTTCGACGACTACTCCTGCTACTACTACTACTACTACTACTACTACTACTATTGCTATTTCGACGGCGACGACTACAACTACTACTACTACTACTACTACTACTACTACTACTACTACTACTACTACTACTACTACTACTACTACTACTACTACTACTACTACTACTACTACTACTACTACTACTACTACTACTACTACTACTACTACTACTACTACTACTACTACTACTACTGCGACTACTACTACTCCTACTACTACTACTACTGCTACTACCACTACGACTACGACTACGACTACGACTACGACTACGACTACTACTACTACTAATACTACTACTACTACTACTACTACTACTACTACTACTACTGCTGCTGCTGCTGCTGCTGCTGCTGCTGCTGCTGCTGCTGCTGCTGCTGCTGCTGCTACTAATACTTCTACTTCGATTGATTATTCCTGCTGCTGCCAAGGAGAACAAACTGTTTTGTACAGTATGGAAGCGGAGGAGGAAAGGAGACTAGGGGGAGGCCAAGGGGGACAGGAGGATGAGGACGTCATCGGCCCCCCACCCGTGGAGGGCCCAGGTTCAGCGAGAGGCCGGCGGCGAGACGCAGGAAGCTCGCGGGCTCCACGTCTTGCAAGCGGGCGTCCTCGGCGAGCGGGCGGCCTGTGATTGCCAAGACCGCCAACAGTCGCTCCGAGAGCACTGCCGTGAGACTGGGCACACTTTTGCTTTTTGAATCTCAGCGGTGGCGAACGCACGCCGCGTCCGCAGCCTCAGCGGGGGGCGCCTCAAGACGGAATGTGCACAACGCAGGCCAGAGACAGAAGGGAGGAAGCTGGGCGCGCACTTTCTTCCTCCGAAGCCGCAGGGGACGCTCTGCCGCGGAATGCGCTACTAGCAGCGAGGTAAGTTCAGTCACCCGCGAAAGCGGGTGATGGCCCAGGGGACCAGGGAAAGAAACACACCCCACAAGCTGCGTGCAGGGGGAATGGAAGAATGGGCTCGGAAGACACGGAGAGGACACCAGTTTGAAGCTCCGCTGGTCATGCGGCGCCACAGTCGCGATCGAGCACATAAGGGACGCACACATCTTAATTCCACCCAGCGTTGCGTAGTGGATGAAACCCGAACTGCTTAGACAACGGCGCCAGACGAGGGAGAAACCACCAACACACACACACACAGGGCGGGTTCTGGAAACCCTGAACCCCAACATGCGATCATCTCTTGGAAAAAGCTGTTGAATTCCGCCGGCTTCCACCTGCCTTCCGCCAGCTTCTTCTAGCGGAGGCACCCCAGTTTTACTTCCGCTCCCTTCTGCCAACCTTCCGCCGCCTTCCACCGAAGAAGAGATGGCATTTCCTTCGATCCTCGAAGGCAAGGCCCTTTCTGGAACGCCCCTCATACACACGCTAGAACCATCGCAGTGAGATGTCGACGGTTGGGGCTACGGTTTCGGATATGACTTCAGCCCGAAGATCCCCCCCTGGCCTGGTCGCTGCTCACTCCTGGCCCTACCCAAGTGACGATGCTCAGGGTACGAATGTTGAGGGTTACGGGGATGATGATGATGATGATGATGATGATGATGAGGATGATGATGGTGATGATGATGGTCTGGGTAACTGTGACTATGTAAATGCGTATGCAGAGGACGGTTTTGATGGTGATGTCCACGACGACGTCAATGACGATGGTGAGGACGATGACAAGCATCAGGGCGAGAATGCGGCCGATGATGGCGATGCTGACGATAAGTACCGCGGGGATGATAATAATGAAATTGCGGTAGATGATGACGACGGGAATGACAATGATGACCATGGGGAGGACAATTGTCATGATGGCGGTGGCGGTGATGAACATGCCCGTGATCATAACATTGACGATTGTAACCTATCGTGTGAACATGTGGTTGCCTCCAAAAACCATATATCTCATCTTGAAGCGTGTTCATCCTCATCTGCCGCTTGTTCATATGTACCGTTTTTGTCTTCACCATGCCTGCGCATCCTCCTTCTCCTCGTTCATCCTGCTCCCTGTCGTCTTCTGTCACTCTCTCCAGGCGCTAAACCCTTCGGGGCTCGTGCCACTGGCGCTGAACCCTTCGGGGCTGGTGGCAGGAAAGCTTGCTTCATCGGTGCTGAACACTGCGAGGCTCGCGCCGCTGGCGCTCAACCCTTCGGGGCTCGTGGCAGCGAAACTTGAAGCGCAGAACCCTTTGGGATTCGTGCTCGTAGCTTCATCGGTGCTGATACCTCCGGGGCTCGTGCCACCGGTGCTGAACCCTTCGGGCCTCGTGCCAGGCAAGCTTCGAGCGCAGAACCCTTCGGGGCTCGTGCTCCTAGCTTCATCGGCGCTGAACCCCTCGGGGCTCGTGCCGCGGGGCCCATGGATTTACGCAGATTGCTCGTGTCGCTGAAGCAGGAAATCACCATATTGTTTAAATTGTTGCGTCTGGATCCCAGGCCCCTTAAAAGGTTTCTTCGGGGCTCTGGAGGCCAGGGCATCGTGGAATCAGGGTGTTGGGGCGGTTCCTCTGGGACGTGCTTCGGCACACGCTCACAGGAGGTAGGAGGAGTGAGGAGGAGAGCAAGGAGGAGAGCGAGGAGGAGGGGGGAATGGGCAGGGAGAGGAGGAGGAGGAGGAGGTCACGACTCTAAAGATGGCATCAGCCCTCATCCCTCCACCTCCTCATCCTTATAACGCAAAGTTTATAGTGACAAATCTTTGGATGGCCCTCCGAAGCCGTCCTCCGATCCGATGGCGATCGAACAGATTCGGAGATTTTGAAAAAGCATCCGGAGATCTCCGAAGACCTCTGTCGACTTCCAAGGCCTCCGATAACGCCCGAAAGTATTGGAATACCTTGCTTCATAACGTTCTTCAGCCTTCCTCCTGGATCTACTTCCTCCCATATATATCCCTCATCATTCCTCCTCCTCCTCCTCCTCCTGCTCTTCCCTTTTCTCATCATCGCAGCTTACGGATCTACCGACGTCGCACGGCTCCACAAGTGAAACTGCCAACGAAACTCTCCCCCGAACCCTGTAGATCTCATGGGTACCATGTCGGACATGCGAGTTCTGCATCGTTGTACGAAACACCACTCACATGTACTAGACTCGGGCTCGGCAAGGGGGTGCGCGCCGCCGAGGTGACGCACGCTCCTGAGCTCCCGATGGGTCGCAGGGCCCCCCCGGGCCATCCTGGTACCCCTTCGAGGCCTCCTGGGGCCTCCTGAGGCCTCCTGGGGCCTCCCCGGGCCCCCTGGGGCCTCCTGGGGCCTCCTGGGCATCCTGGAACCCTCTGGGCATTGAACAACCAACCCAAACCACAAGGAGCAACAACACAACAAAGAAACCGAAGACCCAGGGATGACATGCCAAAACAACACGAGGAGACACAACGCAAACAAATATGATTTCAAGACTCATCCACTCCCCGCCGCCCTCAGAGAGAAAGTGCAGCAGACTGTGTCTTCGGTTGTGCAAAGGCCCAGGGCTAATACCCCCCCAAAAAACAAGCGAGGAACATCAACACCAACAAACACAACAGAAAACACAGTCTGCTGCACTTTCTGATGGTGGCGGGGAGTAGTCTTGAAATCATAACTGTTTGTGTCGTACAACGAATGCAATATGAGGATAAGTTCGGATGACGACACATGGGAAATCTCAAAGAACCAGCGGGTCTTGAGGATGCATCGGGCGTTGGTGCCGTTCCCGAGCTCTCTGGAACGCTCACAGAGCATTCCGAAACGCTCTGGAGCGATTCAACCTCATCCTACGTGTGCCTGGTGCTACCCTGGGAGGCAGGGGTACGGGCAGTGGACATTCATGAACACTCCCCTTGCAACCACTTCTCTACCCCTGAGATCCGACGACGCAAACAGAATCACCGTGCAAAATCGCGACCTGAGCCCCGGATCCGACATCTCTGCCGCACGTTGTCCACGACGGGTCGCTCCGTGCGGGCCCCGGGCCCCGGCATTACGGCATTGCTCCAAGACGCCCCGCTCAGAAACTTGCGACGCAAGGATCTCAGGGACGGGAGCAACTCGTACCACAACAAGACTCCCGCACGTCGGCAAGGGCTGGGGCCGAGGCCGCTCTCGGCAGCTGGGCCTCACCGCGAGCTGCGACTCGACGGCGCCTCCGTCCGAGGAGGCCCTCACCGAACAAGGAGGCCTTCAGAGAGCAGTGCAATACGGTGGAGGTTCTGGAAAAGGATACCTACGATGAGGAACCCAGGTCGCGACCGATGGGCGGCCAAACGTGGGCCACCCACCTCGCCTGGAAACAGTAAGGGATGCGCCAAGGTCTGGGCCCCAGGAATATGTTCCTTATCCAATGCCGCCGCAGCATGAAGCTCTGTCCACGGGACCATCGTAACGGCCTCAACGTGCCCAGAGTGTCCCAGGCTACTGCAAGCAGTAATGTTTTTTGTCTTACCTCCTTCCTCCTCCTCCTCCTTCCTCCTCCTCCTGCTCCTGCTCCTTCGCCTCCTCCTCCCCATCCTGTCTCCGCGAGAAAGCTCTGCGAGCTTGGCCACACCGACTGCCAGTCGGCACTGCCGTCTCGCAGGCAGTCTGCTTGGCCGCGCGTCCTCCCCAGGAGTGCACAACTTCCAGCTCAGGTTGCTGACAGTGGAGACGGCGGCATCGTTGATGAAGCCCATCAGCCAGTCCTGTCGGTAGGTGGGGGTGGGGAGTCTAGGAAAGGAATGAACGGTATGAAGAGGGATGGGGCGTGAAAGCGGCCAGAAAATCCAGAAGGAAGGCCACGAGGGGAGCGGAGAAGGACGGTGGAAAGGGCGAGCGGAAGCGACCGAGTGGAGCGGTCGCCCGCCTTTTCCTTCCTTGCTGCTCCCTCTGCTCCTGACGTATTTTTCTCTTGGCGGGGGCATCTTTGCAGCTATGACACCTGTAATGAATATCTCCTTCTCCGGCTCCGGCTCCTCCTCCTCCTCCTCCTCCTCCTCCTCCTCCCAATATTCCCATCTTCCTGCTCTGGCTTCAACTTCAATCCCTCCTCCTCCTCCTCCTCCTCATCCTCCTGCTGAGGGAGGAAGGTAAGGAGCGGAAGGCGGAGGCAGAAGTGAGTTGCTGGTTACTGTGTACCGCGTCCTCGCTTGCGTTGCCCGCAAAATCCTCCTCCTCCTCCTTGTCCTCCTCCTCCCTTCTCCTCCTCCTCCTCCTCCTCCTCCTCCTCTTCATCCTGGTCCTTCTTCCGGTCGACCTCGTCTCCAACCCCGTCTGCGTCCCTATCATTCCACCCCTCCTCATTTTCATACTCCCCATCCTCCTCATTACCATCCTCCTCCTCCTCTTTCTCCTCCTCCTCCTTCTGCTCCTACTCCTACTCGATCCCCCCTCCCCCAGATCTCCTATTTTGTCTCCTTCTCCTGCTCCTCATCTTTCTCATCCGTGAAGACTTGGAGCGCGTGAGCTGTTCTTGCGCTGCTGGTCGCGCTGCCGCTGGGCCCTGCCAGATCTTGCTTGCAATCTCCTGCAGGCCTCCTGCTACGAGTCCACGAGTCCGAGGGCTCGACCCTTCTTCTTCCAGCGCTCCCTTGCCCAAAGGACGGACGCACTGCCCCCACAAGAAGCCATTGTGCAAGCGGCACCCTGTAGTAGAAGCGGCCAACGGAGGAATCAAGCAGGACAAGGCTGTGCAGCGAACGCGCAGGCCTTCTCAACGAACGCCAATTATGGGGGTGGTCTTCCTTCAGTTGCGCCATTTTCCCCATTCCGATCCCTCCACAGACATCCGACGTCGCGATCCTTTCGCAACGTGGGGGCCACATCTTCATCCTATGTTGTTTTTGACGGGCCCAGGCCAGGTGATCCCCTCAGGGGAGAGAGAGAGGGGCGAGAGAAAGAGAAAGAGAAAGAGTGAGAAGGAGGACGTGCGGGAGGCGAGGGATGGGTGAGGCTACGCGGACGAGGAGGGATGGAGAGCGAGAGAGCGAGAGAGGGAGGAGGCGACGAGAGGAAACGAGGGGCGAGCAGACGATAAAGGGGGCCCAGAGGCCCAGCACTGTCAAACAACACCGAAACGACCACACGCGCCCGCGATGAGAACGGGCCAGGCGCTCGGGCCGTACGGCTCCCGCACCTCCGCAGGCCGCGCTCGGCGAGGCGGGGCTGCAGGACAAAACCATCCGAGGCTGGAGAGAACGCCAAGGACCGACGAGAACTGTCGTCGTCGTCGTCGCCGTTGCCGCCCTCCCTGCGGGGGGTGGACGTCGGGGCCCCTCCTGCCAAGGCCTGTTTGAGGGTTCCGCTGCCCCGCCCGCGGTCTTCCCGTGGGGCCTGCAGGACACCCGGCGCCCCCCTGACGTTTCATCCCCCCCTCTGCGGGGGAGGCGGGTGGCCGAAGAGCGGGGAGGGATGCGAATAGGAGAAGGAGGGGGAAGAGGAGGAGGAGAAGGAGGAGGAGGAGGAGAAGGAGGAGGAGGAGGACTGCCGTGTACGCTATAGGCTTTCAGGGCGCCTAAGCTCATCTTTAAGGATGCGGCGACCCTCAGAGTTCAGCGATCCACGACCGCTTGGAAGTCTCATCGTGAAAGTGCCGAGTGTGTGTGGTGCGATAGGCACTCGCATGGAAAAAAGGCCGTGGTCGTATGCGAACGCGTCCCTCACAATGCGGAACGTGCGTGCTCCACGCTCTGGTTGATGACCCCTCTGGTGTGGTCGGCACGCCGAACTGTCCGGCGGACAAATACGTGCCCGCACGCGTTCCTGAAATGTACTTGTAAATGCGGTGTCCAAAGCCCCCTCCTCCTACTTCCTCTCATCCCGCCCCTCCAGAGAGAGAGAGAGAGAGAAAAACAAAAAAAGAGACTCGGTCACTGAAGGCTGCAGCGGACCTCCGGGGAGGGCGGAAAATCCCCCATAGGGCAGGTATGAAAACAGCATACACACACGCGTACATGTTACCAAACATGTCTGCGGGGACCTTGATCGGTATGGCCCCCCAGCCCCGAAGAGTAAACCGATCCGCAGATTGCGCAAACGACCGCAGGATGTGATGAAACATGTTTTCCGCAGACCGCAAACAACCCAGTGAGCACCAAGGTGAAAAGAGGCCAGAGACGGGGAAACGTCAAGGCAAAGAGCCAGGACGGGGAAACGTCAAGGCAAAGAGCCAGGCTAACTTTCGAGTTGGGGCGTTGACCTCTGGCAAACGTGTCCCAATAATGGTTTGTGCCATTGGACGGGAAACCGCGTCCACGCGGGCATTCCTTACTCAAAGAACGCAAAGCGCCAGTTTCAGAGCAGGCACCACACTTGCCATATGTAAAAAGAACACCATGGGAGTAGTTTGCTACGTGCAATATGTGCCCCCTTGGGTTGGCGACCAGAGCAGAAAGTGCTCATTTGTACCCGCGACAAGCGACACGTGGGGCGCGGGCTTACGGTCGCTGTGACAAAGCGCCAACAGCGCTGGCACGCCCTGCGGGTGCGACGCCAAACCCACACATGCCCTTCTGGGCTCGCTGGAGCAACTGCCGAAGATGCCGCTTCGGGCGGGGCAGGGGGCGGTGGGAGTGAAGGCGGGGCCGTGGGCGGTGGGAGCGGGAACGCCTGACAGACAACCCCAATGCCCGTTTTAAATCCTGGTGCTCTTAGCTGCGCGTTAAAAGTGGCACGCATGGCTTGGGAGTAACGCATGGCGTTGGAGGAGGAGGAGGAGGAGGAGGAGGAGGAGGAGGAGGAGGAGGAGGGGTGCGAAGAGGAGAAGGATGATGATGATGATGATGAGGAGGAGGAGGGGGAGGAGGAGGAGGAGGAGGAGGAGGAGGAGGAGGAGGAGGAGGAGAGGGAGCAGGATGAGGGTGAGAGAAATGTCCCTTGCTTCCGTTCGCAATCAACGCGAGCCAATATTCCTGGTCGGTTCCCATGGTCCTTCTTTCAACGGCCTCTTGGCTGGAGCCGCGCTCCCCGCCCTCCCTGCTGGGATGAGGTGGAGGACGAGGAAAGGGAGAAGGCGGAGGTGGAGGAGGTCAGCGGTGGTGGTAGGCACGGGCGAGGAGGGGGGGGAGGAGGAGGAGGAGGAGGAGGAGGAGGAGGAGGAGGAGGAGGAGGACGAGGAAAACGATGACGAGGTAATTTTATCCTCCTAATCGATCAAGGATCAACGTTACCACTTCGTGTTTCAGCTTCATGGAACAGGCTGGCCAAGACAGTGTGAAACCGTCGCGCGCGCAGAGCTCCCTGCGTAAAGTCTCTGGCGCAACTTACGTACTCCCAGGAAAGAGGCCTCGAACACTCATGAGCCAGGCAGGCGCCGCAGTGCCCAGCTGATGCCCAGGGCACCACGAGTGGTGCGCGCCCAGCCCTTTACGTCTTTCAACATACTGGCGCTCGTGGCTTGCATGCCCGCTTATGAGGTCGGCTTTCATGCCGCGATATGTGAGCCAAAGCATTCGCAACCGTTGCAACGGCTTTTTAAGTGCCGGCTAAGGTAAGCGCTGCTTGAACTCACCGCCGGTCTGCTTGCACGCTGTCTCAAACTCTGCAATCGTCGAGCGCCCCCATCGCACATCTGAGGTGCTCGCAGCACGTTGGCAAAGACGGAGGCCCTCGTGATGACCTCGCCTGGAGGAAGGCCCCAGGCAGAGTGATTTGGGGCTGACAGGAAAGAAGGGGTTTGGAGACCCGTCGGCGCAAACGCAGATGTGACGAGCACCGACGCACCTCATACCCGAAGTTTTGGTAGAAGGCAAGCAACTGCCCAGCAAGACCGTACCTGTAACCCAGTAACCCAAGACCGTGGTCAGAGGCCCCCGTCAGCACAAAAGAGTACATGTGAAGAGCACCGCCGTACCTGTGAATATACAAAGCACTAGGAGGCCCCCAACGGCACCATAATATCCGAGACGAGCACCAACAGTGATGAGAGGTCCCCGTCGGCGCAAACATACCTGTGAACAGCACCGCCACACGCGTGAACCAATATTGCGGTGAGAAGTCCCCGCTGGCGCAAGAATACCTGTGACGAGCATCAACTGCGGTGAGAGGTCCCCGTCGGCGCAGAAAATACATGCGATACGCACCACCGTACCTGTCAACCAACATGATGGTAGGAAGAATACCCGTGACTAGCACCACCTTACCTTTGCAACAAAGTGGCAGCGAAAGGTCCCCGTCGACACAAAAATACTCGTGACGAGCAACGCCGTGCCTGCGAAACAAAGTAGCGGCTAGAGGTCCCCGTCGGCACGGTAATACCTGTGACGAGCCCCACCGTGTCTCTGATCGAATATGGTGGTCCTGACATCTGCCACCCACAACAGCAACAGCTGGTCCGCCTCCTTTCGTCGCGCTTTGCCCGTGGGCCAGCCCGAGCGTCTCTGGAGAGCGTCCTTGGAGCGGGCGCAAGGCCGGTCCCCGACGCCTCTCTTTGACACTCCTACACCAGGTGGTCCGTCGTTGGCACAGCGCCTGCACATCGCGGGCATACCATCGAAGTGTCGTTCCCTTGGCCACGCTCGACAGCGGCAAGTGACACAGGGCCTGTCGTCAGCACCGCCAAGATAGACGGGTGCTCCTGCGCTCTGGCGATGGCGGCCTTGAGCCGCTTCGCGTCGTAGTGGGCAGTCTAGAACGCCTGCGCGTCGTTTCGTGTTGTGCCCAACCAGGTGTGGAATTTGTGATACCGCCACGCTTCCCGTAGTATGTGGCCCAGGACCTTGGGCGAGTGCCCGTGTTCATCCGTGCTGTCCAGGGAGATCGTCTCGTCGACCCCATGGCGGTACCATTTCCACTGTGCACTACCAGGGTCCGTCCGGTCCCCCGAGCGCCAGGCGCGCTGCCGTCGATCGTTCCTCTGAATGGAACCCGCGTTGCGGCGATCTGCGTCTGCTGCTGAGAGCGGAATCGCGCGTCGACTCTGTGCCCCACGACCAGGCACTTGAGGTGCGGCGACGACCGCCGCTGGAGTTTGTCCATGTCCGCGCGCGGCGGCGTGGAGTTGAACCACCCGTGCTGAGACGAAGGGAGCGGCCCTGCAGCTACAGTGCGCGTTCCACCTGTCGTTGTGCTTTGGACACGCGTTTCGCCTCCTTGGCGCTGGCGGCCCTGTGCTTTCCTCCAATGAGGTTCATCCCCAAGAGTGTCGAACTTGGGAAGATGATGTCCACGCGGGCACCCAGCGCCTGCAGCTGCCGACGCGTCTGCGGGCCACGGTGCGCCCACAGCTGTTTACCATTGTTCTCCACCGCACCCAGGGATTGTGGCCAGTCGTCCTCGATGTCCGCGGAGCCAAGCATACCATCGAGACTGCGGGACCTCCACGTACGGTCGTCGACGTACACGGCCGTGCTGACCCGGGCCCCCGCACGGCAGCCTCACAGAGCGGACCCGCGAGCACGGCCGTAATGGCCAAGGCGAACCACGGATCCCCCTTGCGCGAGGGAGGTGGTTACGTTTTCTGGTTGCTTGGCAGTGGCACCATGTAGCTGTAACCACCTTTGTTGGTTGGTCCATTGCCTCCCCAACATCTTCGCGACATGTTTGGGCATGCCCATATGCTCCATGGCTGTCGTTGCTGCCGTAGCGCCGTAGGATGTACCTGGTCGACCGCCAAGCTGTCGTCCCACGCCGTGCCGAACTCGCTGGCCTCCAAGGCAGCGATGACCCGCGCCGCCGCGTCGCGCACCATGGCACCGTTATTTGCCCCGTCGGCCTCTTGCGGCCACCACTCCTTGCACCAGGCAGCGCAGGAGGGAGAACGCAGGCGAGCTGTGGCCCAGACCCTGAACCACGAGCTGAACACCGTGATCGGTCGGAGCTGCGAGACTGGGATGGCCCCTCCCCCCCCCCGCCGGCGGGCTCTCTTTAGGAAGATGGATCTGTCGCGCCTCCGACCACGGACTCGGGAGGGCCTCTGCCATCTCGAAGGCATCAAACACCACGGCGACAGCCGGGGCCACAATGCCGCCAAGGTCAGCCTCCCAACCTCGTAACCGTGCTGTCCCCGTGCCCGGTCCCGCTCCGCCCGTAGTCGGTTTTCCGCGTCCCGTCGTATTGGAAGCGCTACTGGAGCGCCTTCCTTTACCTCAACCTGCCCGAGAACAACCGCAGCACCTTGCTTGCTGACTGCCCTGGGGCTCGGCTTGCTCAACGTCTTCCTTTCAACTCCTCGGGGCTGAGCCCACCGGCAGTCCTAGGCGAGCTGCCGCCGCACGGAGGCGCTCTTGCAGCTCGCAGGGATCTGCCTCCCTCCCCCGGCCGCGGCGCACCAAGTGCAGCAGGCCCGCTGCACCTTGCGACGAGATGCGTGAGCTGGCGCTCCTGACGTGGCGGCTGCGGAACCCCGCAGTTGGCCCGCAGCGCGATCGCTGGCGCCACCTGCAGCGTGATCGCTGGCTCCACTCGTGAGCGTCCACGCAGTTGGCAGCCAACCTGTCGCGAATCCGAATGAGGGCACGAGTGGGAGAGCGGGGGGGAGCAAACCGGGGAATGAGGATCACATCCGCTCACAAAACGGCCCCAGGACCGTCGTACGGTCCCAAAGCGAACGCCCAATTGCGAAAAAACGTTTGGATACAAATGCGTGGCGTCGTGTCTTTGTTGTTCTTAACGGACCCCTGGAGGCCTCGAGCAGTTCCTGGCGACTGGCTCTTCATGCCGAGCAGCTCTCCGACGGTCCCCAGGACTGCCAGAAACCTGCCGTTGTAATGTTCCCGCGGGGCGAGGATGCCAGGGGGCGACGAGGACGAGGAACGGGGAGGTGAATGAACGGCTTAGGAGGACAGTCAGTCGCATGACTAAAGCATGAAGACAGAACTCAAACCTGCCTGGCCTTCTCTTCGGCCCTGGTCCGCTGGAACGGCCCTCGTCCTCACCGAGCACGGGGGGAGGCAAGGCGAGAAACGAGCAGGAGAGCGGGCGAGGCATGACGCGACGAGCAGGGGGGGGGGGGCGAGCGGGCCGCGGCGCCTGCCACCCGCCAGAGAGCTCCGCCAGCCGAGTGCCGCCGTTGAGCTCCGCGCAGCCGGGGCCAACGTAGCACCAGGTGCCGCCGAACCACTCCTGGGGGCACCCGGGGAGGAGGGCGGAGCGTTCCCGCGGCACATCCCCCACGAGATCGGAGCGTCCGCACCTCGCACCGGGCGGGGTCGCCCGGTTTCGACCTCGGGGCCACGACGCCAGCGGTCAGGCTCGACGGATGCCGCAGAAAAAGATGGGGTCGAGGGCCCCCGTCGTGAAGTTTCGCTGTGTTGCTTTCGTCGGCGCGGATCTCGGCGGCCACCAGGCGACGATGACTTCCCCGCGCGCGAGCGCCGCGAACCACCACGTCGGTGCTTCGCCGCAGCGCGCAGCTTTTGTCGTCGCGGATCTCGGCGACCACCAGGCGATGATGGCTTCCCCGCGCGCGAGCGCTGCGAACCACCACACGTCGGTGCTTCGCCGCAGCGCGCAGAGAGTGCCAGCGCCTGGCCAACGAGGAGCGCTGCACGCTGCGCACGGGGGGTGGGGGGGGGGGGCGCGATGGCGGCGGAGCAGGCCGGAGTGGAGGCGGGCCCCAGGGCGGGGCAGAGGGGGACGATTTCGCACGAGGGGGGGGAGAGAGCTCCTGGAGATGTCTCGCGCAGGCTCGGTAGGAGGTCGTCGAGGCCTGATGAGGCCCCGCGAAGGAACCCCAGACAGGTTCCGGCAGGCCTCCCTCCACCCGAGGGCTGGCAGTCGAAGCGTCGAAGCGCAGACCCCCCCCTTCAGCAGTCCCAGCCTGGTTCGCGGAGGCCCCTCCGCCGAGAACGGACCCCGAAAGTGTCCAAAGGCAGATTCCCCCCAGAAGTCCTGGATCGCGAAAACCCCACTTCCAGGTGAGGACTAGGAATCAAAATGTCAAACGCCGACCTCCCCCACAGGAGTTCCAGACAAGCTCGTCGAGAACCCCCTCGAGGACGAAGGTCGAACTGGGAAACATTCCCCCCCTCACGAAGTCTCCGAATGGCGTCGAAGAGATCCCTCTTTCCAATCGAAGGCGAACATGGCACAAATCAAATTCGGCCCCCCGCCCCAGGCGTCTGCCTTTGGCGCCGCAGCCAAGCCCCCCTCTCTGGGCTAACTAAGGACAAAAACTGTCATCCCCCCCCCAGAACCCCCCAGACATATTGAACCAGACCCCCCCCGCCCCCACTGGCTGGGCACCCTCGGCCATCAAAATCAGACCGCCCGTTACCCCCCCCACACTCCCCCCCACTCCCCCCCCCCACACGCACACACACACACACACACACACACACACACACTTCATGATGAAACCCGGAGTGGCCGACGTTCCTCGCGGGGCCCCGCGCAGCTTCCCTCGCTTCCCCCCCATCCATCCTTCCTACGTCCACCCCGCCCCATCCTCCATCCTCCTCCATCCTTTTCCTCCTCCATCCTCCTCTTCAAGTCTCCTCCCGCCTCCAAAATCCCTCCTCCTCCTCCTCCGGCTCCTCCTGTCCCCCCCAACCCTCTATGTTCTCATATGTTCTTGATTTTCGTATTTCCCCCCGGACTTGGTGCGTTGCTGTCGCCTTCGCCTGGCACCTAGTACGGCCCGACAACTTTCCGCTCACAATGGCCAGCGCCATCTTGCAGCCAGGGACGCACTCCCGAACACTGGCTGACACCTTACAACAAATATCCTGCCGCTGCACCATTGCCCTGGCCCGCCAGCCCCTGGCCCGGACACTGCCGCCAACCTCGTGCGGGCAGGGATTATAACCGACAGGACAGACGACCTCCCGACGACAGCCCACAAGACGACATCCCCTACGCACCCAACGACGGCACCAGCGACGCATGGGCTCGCAGCGACAATCCCTGTACTGGCTGCATGCCCGCTCCCGTCGCCCACCTTCTTGTGAAATCGGCGCAGCCCCGCCAGGCCCGAAGCGCCCAACGAGCGCGAGGGACGACACGCAGGCTTCCCATCTTCAACGCCCAGGCGCCCGCTGAAACCGCACTACAGCCGGGGCGTTGACCTAAGGAACCCGAAATCCTAAATAAGGAACGAGGCCCCTTTCTTCCATAAGCTAACCTTCGGTTTCCTGTCGAAAACATAAGCAAAGCCTGAGGCAAGCTGTGAAACCCTGCAGGAACGCGGAGCCCCTCCCCAACGAAAAGGCTTCCTTCTGCAGGGCCCCGCCTGTGCTCCGCCCATGCTGTGAATCCGCCACTGGAGGGTGGCTCCCTGCAGGCAGAGTGTGGACGCCCTGCCCCAGGACCACAGACGACAACCCCCGCGCCAGGTGGGGCCACCCATTCTGCCGAACCTGCCGGCAGCACTGTCAACCCCCCCGCGCCACCGTCGCCATCGACAGCCGAACCGATATAAGCGTCCCAAGGCCACCTTCACCCGACCAGGACCGTGCTCACTGGCCTATGGAGGCTACGTTCGACGCCGGGGCACGATCCACTTGCGGCCGGCCAATGGTGGCAGGGGCTGGAGCCACGCTCTGGCGACACGATGACGACGGGGCCGCGCCCACCCGCCTCGCCTCGTGCATTGTTGCCCCACCGCGGCGAGGTGCCTCGCCAGACTGAGCGCACTGGCGCAGGCGAGCCCCACAGCCCGAGCTGCCCGCATCGCCTGGGGCAACCTGGCCACCGTAAGGCGCGGCGCTCGTACCGGCAGGCATCCGGCGACTTCCGCTGGCCACGCACATGGACATGGGACTGAGGCTCCTCGCCGAACGAGGCTGGGCCCTGTCCCGGCAGGCGGTCCGACGCCGCCTGGACGTGGCCAGCGACAGGCTGGCCACCCTGGGAGTGTTTTGGGCAGACGCCCTACACTCAGTCGGCAGCGACACAGTCAGAACCCGGGCCGCATGGCACGACCGCCGGGGCTCCGAAACCGAACCGCCTCCTCTCCTTCCCCCTCCCCCCCGTCCCTTCCCCTGGACCCCGACAGCCTCGCTGCCGCGGCTGGCGCCCTGGAAGCTGCCGCTGCCCAGGATACCAGACGCCCCCAGCGGATCGATCGATCGGACTCTGCGCGCCAAGGTCAGCCGCCCCGGCGCTGCTGCAGCGCGCTGCCGACCCAGAAGGTGCGCCGCCACCCTCATCTGACTTGCAACGGGAGGAGGAGGAGGAGGAGGAGGAGGAGGAGGAGGAGGAGGAGGAGGAGGAGCAGGAGGAGGAGGAGGAGGAGGGGGGGGAGGGGGAGGAGGAGGAGGAGGAGGAGGAGGAGGAGGAGGAGGAGGAGGAGGAAAGGAGGAGGAGGAGGAGGAGGAGGAGGAGGAGGAGGACGAGGAGTTGGTTGCCCCCCAGCGTGACTCACCAGCAGCACGGGCCCACTTGCCAGATAACCCGCCTGCCTGGCCCCCGACCCAAGCGGCCCGACCCCGGCCCCTGGACAAAAGCCGAGGTTCCAGCGCAGGAGGTGGCCGTACACGCGGTGGGCAGGGGGCGCAAGGCTGGAGGGCTGGCAGTACTGTGAGCCGTGCGGGAAGATCGTGAACGAAAGGGGTCACTTCTACGACACGAGGCACAGGAATAAGAGCGCACGGCAGGATTCGCACGGCACCGCCCGACCCCCAGCAGTGGACAGGAGGTGGAGACCTGTGGACCCTAACGCAGGGACAGCCCACCCCCGACATACCCCGGAAGCAATACCCGGGATGGCTGCGAGTGACCCATCCCGCCATTGACGGCGTCGGGATGGAGGACGAATGAGAGCCCATAGAAGGGGACTGGGACGCCGTCCCAATCTGCTTTCCCCGCCCAACGCCAGCGACAACTGGAGGACCCCCCAGGCACAGGGACCGACATCGACGCCGTCAAGGACCCCTGGTGGAGCATGGGCATCAAGGACACCTCCCGCGAGGAAGCCATTCGGAAAATGACACAGACGGCTCTGGCGCGTATGTCGCGGACGCCCAGCGAGCCGACACGCCCTGTCCCTGACGGCACCCGCCGCCCACGCGACACGCGAACAGGACCAGACGGGGCACCAGCAGACCCCCCCAAGCCGCCATGACCATCCGCCTGTCCGACGCCGACCCCCCGCCGCCCCCCCGTGCACCCGACGCCTCCCCGCGGCGCCGACAGCCCTGCGGCCCTCGCCTCAGCCGACGACCTCGAGCTCCCAGCCGCCACCAGGGCGGCACGAAGCGTGCAAGGACATGTACGCTCACCCCTGTCACCAGCCCCCAGCGCAGCACATCCAGCGGCCCACGGGCCCCGTGCCAGGGGCAATCACCCTACCAGACAAGCGGCAGCGGAACCTCCAGGCAGAGGATGGAGGCCCTATCAGGTGTCTGAGCTCGAGAAATTCGCCAGGCTTGAACCCGAGGTCGACGGGACCAGCAAAACTAGGACAGAGCTACGCAAGCGGCGCACCAGCGCACTAGACGTGGGCATCCACAAGTACGCCCCCGGTCCCGCCCCCCAAAAAATGTGAGGGAGTAGAAGCTGCAAAACGAGCTCAGCAACCACACAGGCAAATGGAGATCTGCCTATTCACCTGGGACGGCGACTGGAACCTCGACTGGAACAAGGACGACCTACACGAACTCACACTCCTGGTCTCACGCAAGTCGCCCATCACCGGCCGCCTGTCAGAGGTCCGACCCGTGTGGCCCCCCTCACCAGGAGCCCGCACCACTGAACATCGGAGCGGACGCTGCCCCATAAATTGCCTGATTGCCGGGATGAACACCAGGAAAGGGCAGGCCATCCGCCCCCTTGACACGCCTGCCGACAGACCCACACAGCCCGGTCAAGCCCGGTCCCGGATCGATCGCGCCCCAGGGCAGATCCGAGCCTACGGGTCTGGAGCGCTGTGCAACACGTATGCATGCTGAACTCCCTTCCAGACGACATGTGGGGCATCCCCCTACACGTCATCCCGCGCGTGGTGGCGTTCCGAAGCGCTCCCGTCACCAACGAGGTAATCGCCAACAGCACGGCAGACCCAGCGCGGGCAGGGAACCCACTCCAGGCACGGGCGGCCGCCACCCTGGACATCAAGATCCCAGACCCCGAGGGCCACCAAGGCGACGCGACCTCTCTGCTGCCCGCCCCCACCGACAAAGACGTCGAATGCTGTGCCAGCAACGTCTTCCAGAGACCCCCGCCCTCCCTGCCCCGCCACGAGGCCCAGGCAACGGCCGCCAGACACAGCCTCAACGAAGCGCAGGCGAGGGTCTTACAGCAATCCCTGGCCACCCTGGTGCTGCTTATTAACGGACCCCGAGGCACTGAGAAAACCCAGACCATTGCCGCCGTGATGGACCTATGCCTGCCATGCACTCCGCCAGTATGGACTGTCGGTCTGTTCTCCAGTTCTAACAAAGGTGCCGACATGCCAGCCAAGTACCTACTTGACGCTCGGCAGGCAGGTAAGCTGAGCGCGGACGCTGGATTCCCTGAGCAGGCTGTACGGCTGGCTCATCCCGACAAGGTCGCCAACCCGGAGGCTCGCCAGCCTACCGCACTCGACCGCAACCGAAAGGTCTGGGGAGACCCCCAGTGCGACGTCCGCAGGAAAACCCTCACCAAGGAGAAAACGAGGGCCATTCAAGACTCGAGGCTGATCCTCGCCACGCACAAGCGTGCCGCAGACCTGGTAGCCCCTACAAGCCCCCACCTCCCCCCAGGGCATCCCGGACGAGGCCAGGCAATCCACCGAGGCCCCGGCCGCCAGCCCCCTCGCTTTGCTCGTCCGCAGCGGTGGCCAGGTGATCATCTGCGGAGACGAATAAGCAGCTCACCCCCACCGTCACCTCGGAGAGGGCAGCCGCCCTGGGCGTGTCCCGTTCCATCCCCGCGCGCCTCCACGCCTCGCTCGGGAGGGGCACCGACCACAACGCACCCCCCAACCGCTGCTGCGGCTGCACCCAGGAAGGCCGCTCCCACTGCTTCCAGGAAGGCCCACTGCTCCCACTGCTTCCAGGAAGGCTGCTCCCACTGCTTCCAGGAAGGCCGCTCCCACTGCTCCCAGAACCCTGCAGCAGCCGTCCCACTGCTTCCAGGAAGGCAAGCGGATATCAGGGCCCACAAACTACCCAGAGGCCCCCAGCTCCAGGCCTCCCCGGGCGCAGCGCCGAGCCTCGCGACCGGGCCGTCCCTCGCGAACCCAGGCGCGGAGCACCCGACACCACTGCCCCCATCGGCGCTGACGGCTTCCACGATTCAACCCACGGCGCCCTCCGAGGAAATTACGTCAGAGTGCTGCTGGTCCACGAGATCCGCCGAGTTGCCCACCAACCTTGCACAGGGCACTGCCAACCTCAGAGACGCGGCGCCGGTAAAGGGAAAGGAGCGCACAATGGACCAGTGTTCGGCCGTCAGGCACCCGACCCGCTAAACGGGCGAGGACTCCAGTTCCCAGGGCTGGAACAAACATGCCCCCAACTCTTCAAAAAAGGACTCATCGGCGTCGCCACGATCGACGGCAGCCAAGGCGACGAGGCGAACCTGGTCATCTTGTGCACCACCCATTCCAACCCCTATGGCCGATGGGGCTTCATGGACGACCCCCACGGGATCAACGTCGCTTTCACCCATGCCCAAGAAGGGGTCGTGGTGCTTATGAACGGGCGCATGGCCTCCACAGCCGCAGAGTTCCAGATGCACACCCTGGCAGACTGGGCTACCAAGGCCAACCTATGGACCCAGTCCCTTAATTTACCGGGCACCAGGCACAAGCTGACCGAGCACCTTTCCTCCCTCGACAAAATCCTTCAGGCCCCCATCGGGTCAGAAGATCCGACCCCCCCCAAGAGGATCAGGCAAGGATCGCTGCCGAACGCGACATGCGCTCCGAGGACAGGAAGGCCCAGAAAATGTCAGAGCAACGCGTCCTTGGCTTCCAGACCCTACGCGGCAGTAAGCTACCACGCGGCCACTGCTGGGACAGGCTGGCCCACGAGTTACAGACTACAGGCACCACTCTCATGCGCGACCTGGCCCTTGCCCCCGCCCTCTGCTGCGTCCTGCATCCGCATCTGCACGACCCCGGGGGACGCGGCCAGAGACCTCTTTGAACAGTGCCGCCAGATGGTCGGCCACGACGGGTACCTCTTTGGCATGGAGCTGGGCCCCGACCACGCCAATTACGCATGCGCTGCCAGGGGCGCGCCTGCTCCAGGTTGCAGGCCTGCAACCCACCGGCAACCACGACCAAAGGGCAGTGCCGCTGGAGGAAGACAGCAGACCACGCGCCCCACGGAACTTCAGGTACCCCCCCACCGCCTGGAGCCAAACCACGCGCGAATGCTTCCGCCATCAGGGACAGTCCTCCTTTGCCCACCTGCATGCACTAACCCAGCCCCCCGACCGTAACAGCCCTTCTATAGACGGACAGCTGCCAACCCGACAAAGTATTTAAGACCCCCCAGGGTTATTCTAGCACCGCAATGTTATTCAATATTCCACGGGGGCATTTTCGCGGAGCGAAATCTTGAGCACCGCGCGCAAACAACAAAACAAAATCCCAATCGGTGGCGGCCCCTACGGGGCCAAGGAAGGAATTCGCAGGGAATGTCAAGGATCTGTGCTAAGATCCTGCGCATGTACTTGCGGAGGGAACAGCGCCAGAGTCCGAGGATGGCTCAGCAGTGCTTAGTAGAGCTCAGCAAGGCCCAGCAATGCTTAGCAGAGCTTTGCAAGGAGGCCCTCCTGGTGCCGAAGTAACGCTTCCAGGGTGCCGGATGCGTTATCGTTTCACCGGAAGGGGAGGGTCTTAAGTACTTCTCGCGGTTAGACCCAAGCGGAGCACTCATCGCCCGACCTTGGACCAACAACGCACTCGTCCTGATGCTCCTGCTCATCCGTGAACCCAGGCCAGCCTCTTCCTGGAACGACCTACTCTCCCTGGACTTCCCATTGGCAGACACACTAACTGCCTGCATCCTCCTTACCACTTCCGCCGACCTGTCCGCCCTTAGCAACCATCGATGTGCAGTCTGCGCCCTATCTTAGGACCTAGTCGGCTCCGACGTCGGGCTCATGCCCGAGGCGCCCACGGCGACGCAAATCCAGTACGGCAAGCTCGTGTCGTGACGACCCTGGCGTTGGTTTCTGACACCGCGTGGATCGTTCAACCTTGAACGATCGGCGGCTTTTCGATCCCCCGATCGTTCCATGTAGGCCGATTCTGAGCCACTGGCGGTGTTCAACCTTGAACGCCCGCGGCTGGGTCGCCGCTGGTCGACACGACGCGAACCTACCGTACATCGGCGGCGGGATATCCGGCAGTAGGAGTGACCTCAACAAGCCCCCGCCAACTGGGGCCCTGCCGGGGGCCGCGCTATAATCAGCCACCCTGCAGATGGGCGACAACCGTTCCCACGCAGCCGACCAGGCCCCAGACGTCTACTGCGACGAATGTAAACACGGCCCCTTCGACCACCGCAGAGCCGAGGGGAGGTGCCTGGGTAAACGCCGAAGTTCGCCAGATCCCAGCAGCCAGCCGCCCGGAATCCTACAAGCGGGGATCCGACAGCTGGTGGCGCTGCAGCAGTTGTTGGAGGACCAACCAAGCAGTCGTGGGGCACCCCATACCAGATGAAAAAAACTATCCCCCTTCCTCCAAGACCTCGAGTCGCGACAGCACCTCCCCGCGGACGCGTTCCAGCCTAAACCCCTGCCTACCAAACCACTCATCCACCTCCCTGACGCCCACGCACCGCTCTGGCAGCTCCTTTTGCCCCAGCCAGGCACGCAGGACCCAGCCAACGCGAACGCTACGATTCCCACCCGACGCTCTGGGGGCGACAGGTTCGGGGGGAACGCCAGCGCAGACGGCTGGAAGAGCAGATGTGATCGCTGCCCCAACTCCGCCCCAGTTCACGAGTGGCAGTGCGGGCACACCACCGAAGGCATTTTCATATACCGCCCCGGCGACCCTGACCCCACGTCCACCACCCACGGCCTCCCGCCTTTCAACGACTGGGTCAAGCTATTCTCTAGCATGCAGTGGAATGCGACCTGTTACTGCGAGCGCTGCCTGGTCGACCGACGCCCAGGAAATGCTGACCCGGGACGGGGCCGAAGTCTACCCCGACAACCCGCCCAAGGGGAGGCGCCCCTTGCCGCCGCCGCAGCCCGCCACCAACCCGCTCCTGGACCAAAGCGCAGAATGCGCCCCCAGTGGCAGCCCCCCGACCCCAGCGGACTGAGGTGAACCAGCCCCGCTGATTTCCCCCTCCTGCACCTCTGCCCGCAAGCTCCCTCGCCTGGGACTGCCCACGACAACGGAAACCAACAACCGGCAGGGCTCGAAGGCGCCCTGCACACCTGCCAAGAAGGTCAGGCTCCAGACGACGCCGCGCACCCCAGAGTATAGGGGACAACGACGAGGGCTCGGCCCGCGCACGCGCGGCCGGCTACACGCCGCGGCCGCGTGCCAGCTCCCGCAGGAGCGACCGCGCCCCGGCGGCGTGCTCTCGTGGCGGGCAACAGGCGCCGGCCCTGCAGCCCCGCACTCGCAGCGGCCCCGCGCAACGACGGCAGGCCTCCCGCCCGTGCCCAGCGCGTCTCCAGGCGGAAGGGCCGTCGCAGCAGCCAGGGCAGCCGCCGCCGGAGCGCCTCCAGCAGCACCTCGATTACAGCACTTCTCCCCCGCTTCGTCGGCAGACGCCGCCGCGCGGGCCAGGCCCAGCTCGGGGGGCTCAGGCCCGACCACGACCCGAGCGAGGGGGCAGGCCCACCTGCCGCGCCCCACAGCGCGGGTCCCCTCCCCCCCACGTCAGGGCGCTCACCCTGAGCCGGGCTGTCCACCGCGCGGACGAGGCCACCCTCACCGATCTCCCAGACCTTGCACCGCCCCCATGCCCAAGCCTCGTCAGCAGGAGCGTCACATCCCCAGTGGCGGGCATGGCGATCCCTCCAGATCGCCAAGAAGGGAAGGCTGACAATACCATTGCGCACGTTATGGTTCACTACGTCCGGGCGCTGCGCCACAACGTTGACAAGGCATGGCGGACGTGGGCCGACTCCCTACAGGACCGGCGCTCACCTTCCCAGCAGACCACCCCGCGAGATCCCAGGGCCTGGGCGGAGGACGACTGCAAAGGCTTCCTCACGCACATTTGCGGCACCACCCCCCAACAGCCGGATCCCAGCAGGAACGCACTGGGACGGGAGACCGCGCTGCTGTGCACCAGCGCACCACACGACAGCCAGATCAACACCACTCCAGGAGAGGCCGGCAGCTCCGCCGAAGGGCCCACCGCGGGGGCCCCCACCCACCCCATCCCCACGCACCTGTCCCCCGCTGCAGGGCTCACCCCGAGCGCCTACACCCTCCCCGCCAGAGATCACTATCCGCCCACACCGTCTCCCCGCGCTGTGAAGTCGACTTCGGCGACCCCCCCGCCAGCCCCCCCGCCGGCGAGCGGGAGCATTCACCAACTCCGCCGCCCGGGGGACAGCAGCGTCGATCCACGCCCGTGCATCATCCGCGCAGAACTAGCGTCGAAAGGAGGCAGGACTGACGAACCCGACGACGAGCGCGCACGCAAGAACCCGCACCCCCGCCCCGCCACCGGGGGACGCGCGTTGTCCAGCGGACTCTAGAGGCGCGCCCGCCCATCGCCGCCACCACCGCACCGGGACCCTCACATCCACGTCAGGTGCACGCCCCACCACGACCCACACGACAGCCTCACACAACAAGCCCCGCCTGGATATCCGCTGGCATTAATGCGCGTGGAACTACCAAGTCCGCCCACGCGAGCCCCCTGAGAAGACCTTGCCGCCCCCCCTCCCTTCCTTCCTTCCGAGCCGCTTGGCGACGCCGCTCCGCACGGCGCCGCGGGCCGGGCCGCCCGGCGCGGCCCCTTTCACCCCGCGGACAGCTGTCTGCCGCGCGGTTTCCCTCCCCACGGCCGGGGCGCAAGGAGGGTGCCGCCCGACGCTGTGCGGCGGGCGCCCGCCTTCCGTGCCCCCGGGGAGGGGTCCCTCCGGGAGGCCTCCCTCCCGCGCCGCCGGATCCCTTCCTCGTTCCCTGCCTCACTCCTCCCGCCCCCGGGGCGGCTCCCAGCCTGCACTCCTCGCTCGAAGGGGCCTGGCGCGCACTTCTCGGGAGGAGCGGGGGGGGCAGGATCATGGCGGAGGGGAGGGAGGAGGAGGCAGGAGGCGGGAGAGGGAGGAGCGGCGGGAGAGAGGGAAGGAGGAGGAGGAGGAGGAGGAGGAGGAGGAGAAGGAGGAGGAGGAGGAGGAAGAGGAGGAGGAGGAGGAGGAACGGGACCGGCAGCAGCAGCTGAAGGGGGAGCAGGAAGGACAGGGGAAGGATGAGGAGGGTGAGGAGGAGGCGGGATAAGGAGAATGAGGGGGAGCAGCAGCAGGAGGAGAGATGGCGAGGAGAGAGGGACGGCAGGGAGGGAGGAATGGAAGAAGGATGGAGAAGCGAGGTGGAGGAGGATCTAGGGCGAAGATGAGCGCGGCAGGAGCAAGGGGAGGAATGGGAGGATGAGAGTGAGGATGATGATGAGGAAGAAACGAAGGGAGAGGACGAGGAGGAGGAGGTGGAGCGTGGCGGAGGAGGAGGAGGAGGAGGAGAAGGAGGAGAAGGAGTGTCAGTAACCTGGGGTCCTCTGAGGGGCCCCTGGGGGCGACGCGTGTCTCCGAAACGCACGTCTCAGCCGAGATGATGTGGCGGCTGAAAGAGGGACACGGGAGACGATCAGCGCCAAATGAGAACACGGGTTGCACTGAGCGCGGATGCTATGACATCAGGCGTCGGGCGAGCAGCTGAAGAGGAGGAGGAGGAGTAGAAGGAGGAGCCACTACCGCAAACCCTGTAGGCGCACGATCATCACTGCTAATCGTCACAGAGAGCTTGTTGAATACATGCTTTGTCCAACGGCACCAAAAGCCACACAACTTCACAAACAAAACGGAGGGGGAATTGTGCTGCATGGGCGACAGGGCAATCCGACTTCAATCATAACGGCGAACGCGGCGCAGAACCTTGCAAGAATGGCCAATCCGGCGTCAATGCGTCACGGTATCGGTGCACAAAGGCGTTCCGGACGACATGCGCGCAAGTGCTGTTTGTCGCATGTGTGTGTGCGCGTGTGGAGAAATCCGCCACCGTGCCCCCTGGCCCAGGCACGTGGAAGCGTGGAAGAATACTACGGGCTACCTGGCAGGGCTTTTCATAATCTGCTGAGGGACCGCCCCCCCTCTACCAGCAGACTGCTGCGTGCATCCCCCCTGCTCGCCGAGGCCCCTTCCCTCGTGCCCGCTCGAGGAGGTTGCACCTCCAGCATGGCAGCCAATGCCCACACCCTCCCTCCACGCGTGCCCGCTCATTTGAGTTTCTAGCGGCCGCGCCAACTGCACACGACAAGCAAAGAAGATGCACCCCACAGGGGGCACGAAGGCCTCCCCTGTCCCACCGGCGGCCCGAACGCACACGGGCAGGACTACACAAAAGGCAAGAAGGCCACCGGCCCCGTCCCAGCCGAGCACCGCCGGCGTCGACCAGGACCCCGCCGCCCCTCCACCCGCGCGAGGATGGTGCGCTTCCCGCATGGCAGCTAATGAAGGGGCCCTGGGACACACAAATAAATACACACAAATACAAAGATTCCCCATATTTTCCTATATATATATATAGATATGTGTATATATATATATATATATATATATTCTGGGTCTTTGTCTTTCCCCCCACTTCCCATATTTTCCTGGGAGTCGACGACTAATTGTGTCTGTGTGTTTTTTCCCCTCCTGAGCTCACGCCTGCATCCCCCCTCCGCGCGTGCCCGCTCCAGGATGGCGCCCGCTCGAGGAGCCTGCACTTCTCCCGCAGGCCCAGGCGCGGCTCCCAAGGCGCTCAAAGGGCCTCCCAAGCCACGACCCCTCGTTACAGTCATCGGCCTGACCTAAGGAACGATAAATAAGGAACGAAGCCCCTTTCTCCCAAGGAATAACGCATAGGGAACGACTGGCAAATAGTACATAACGCATAGGGAACGATAAATAACGCATGCAAGCCTAAGGAACGACCGAGCCCCTTTTGAAAAGTAAGCGTTCCTTATTCCAGCCGCTCACTGTAAAACCAATGGATGAGCGTTCCGAGCTTCCAAGACGGCCAGGCCCGTGCGGGTAACCAAGTACACCAAGTAGGTCCAGGATGCCTCGCAGACGGCCCAAGATGGCCCCAAGGCGGCCGAATATTTGCGACAACACGGCCCAAAATGCCTCCAAGAGGGCCCAAAAGGGCCACAAGATGACCTCCAACAGGGTCCGAAGAATCCAACGTCCATCATATCAGTTCTGTGTTACTCTTCGCATTCTCGCCGTTCCTGGCTGCCGTCAGCTCAAGACGGCCCAAGAAGACTCCACGATGGCCCAAGAGGCATCCAAGATGGCCCCAAGACGGCCCAAGAGGGTCCCCCGTGGGAACCAAGACGGCCTCAGAAGGCCCTTCGACGGCCCAAGACGGCGCCAAGCCGGCCCCAGGACGGCCCCCAGATACCCACCATAAGGCCAAGAGGGCCCCAAGGCGGCCCAAGAGAACCCCAAACCAGCGTAAGAGGGACCCAAGACGGCCCAAGATGTCCCCTAGGGACCCCCAAGACTGCCGCACAGGAAGCCAAGACAGTCCCACGACGGTCCGAACGAGTTCCATCATCATCATCATCATCATCATCATCATCATCATCATCATCATCATCATCATCATCATCAGCAGCAGCAGCAGCAGCAGCGAGCAGCAGCAGCAGCAGCAGCATCATCATCGTCATCATCATCTTCATCATCTTCATCATCATCACCAGCAGCAGCAGCATCATCATCATCATCAGCATCATCATTATCATCATTACCATCATCAGCATCATCATCAGCAGCAGCACCATCATGATGGTCATGATTGTCATCACGATCATACTCATCATCATCAGCATCATCACCATCGTCAGCATGACCTTCATGGTCATAATCATCCTATCATAATCATCATCAGCAGCACCACCACCAACAGCGACATCATCAGCATCATCATCATCCGCATCATCATTATCATCATCAGCATCGACCCACCACCACCCTCATCATCAGCATCATCACGATCATCATCACGATCGTCACCATCACCATCACCATCACCATCATCATCATCAGCAGCATCATCATCACCATCGGCATCATCATGATCATCAGCAGCATCATCCCCGTCAGAAACTTCATCGTAATCCTCCTCCTCCTCATCCTCACCCTCATCCTCTTTTTCAATCATCGGCATGATCCTCCTCTTCTTACTATTCCTCCTCATCATCATCAACATCGTCTCACCATCATCCTCATCATAATCTTAACCATCGCCATCGATTACCATCGTCGTCATCATCGTCATCATCTCCATTATCCTCATAATCCTCATTCTCCTCATCACGGTTCCCCCAAGCCTGGAAACAGGAAATTTCACACGCGACGGCCTCCCGGAATCCCTCGAACTATCGCCACCCAGAATGCTGGGCTGGCACGGTGGCGATGCTTGCCGCAGGCAGCTGGATATCTGCGATCTACAGGAGTCTCAGGACTGCTACGCCCCTTCACAAAGAACTCAATTTTGTGCAAGGGTGACCCCCCATCGTGCACCCGCCAATTGGACGCACTGGTACGCCGGAGGAAGGAATGTGGAAAGATAAACGCGACCACGAATCTCCACACAACCTGCACAAGAAAGCTAGTCAAAAGGTTGCCAGACAAACGGGGAAAGCCACACAAGCAAACCTGCAGTAAATCTGACGCGCGCAAGTTTACACTTCCAGGAAGCCAGAACACACACACACAGGGCTGGATTCACATTTGGAGCACCCAGAGGCCATGCGCTGGATACACATTCACAAACCCAATACGCACGGCCGACTCTAGGAACCCAGAATCAAACACTGTGATCGACCTCGTCTCACCTGTACTTCCTTCCGCCGGCCTGCCGCCAGCGGACCCGCCGCCGTTTTGCTTCCTGCAGCTCCCGCCGGCTCCCGCCGAGCGCGAGGATGTGCCGAAAGCGAGGCCCGCTCTGGCACGCCCAAAAGTGTGTGTGTGTGTTGTGTGTTGTGTGTTGTGTGTTGTGTGTTGTGTGTTGTGTGTTGTGTGTTGTGTGTTGTGTGTTGTGTGTTGTGTTGTGTGTTGTGTGTTGTGTGTGTTGTGTGTGTGTGTGTTCCCCTCTGCGCTCCCCTCGCTCGGCGGCCGACCTCTCCCTCTCCAGCCGCCTCCGCGCTCCGTGCCCGCCGCGCCCCGCGGGCACCGACCCCCGCACCTGCGTCCGCCGCCTCCTCCTCCTCCCCTCCTCCTTCTCCTCCTCCCCCCCCTCCCCCTCCCCCTCCTCCTCCCCCCTCCTCTCCTCCTCCTCCTCCTCTCCTCCTCCTCCTCCTCCTCCTCCTCCTCCTCCTCCTCCTCCCCTCCTCCTCCTCCTCCTCCCCCTCCTCCGTCCTCCCCCTCCTCCTCCTCCCCCTCCTCCTCCTCCGCGTCCGAGGCAAAGCCAGAGGCCAGGCCCCGAGGCGAAAGGAGGGGGCACGCCCTGGATGCCAAGGCAGCGCCTCCGGGGGGCCGCATCGCACGAGGCGCGGGAGCGGCGTGTCGAGCGTGCATAACGCCCGCAGCTGAGCGCTGGGACCAGCCAGGTCGAACGCAGTTAGGCATCGAACGGTTCGAACGGGTCGGACGAAGCGGAGCGCACAATCGTGGCTGGCTTCCATGGCGCCTCCAGGCGCCGGAGGCGCCCGGGTACCAGGGAAGATACCCGGCAGCGGGGCCGAACACAGGTGCACGCAAGAGATGTCGTAGCCCCGCCTTTCCCTACCCCCGAATCGTCCGAGCCGAGACTTTTTCGAAGCACCATATCATCCCAATCTGCGGCTCGTGAGACGAGCCCCATGGGTACCACGTCGACGGGTCGACCGACAATGCAGGCCTTTTCACGGGTTAGACGGACAATTCGGCGGTGGACAAACCTCCCTTTAGTAAACCTCCCCTTAGTGTAAACGGCCTGGGGCCAAAACCGACGGACCTGGACCCGCAAAAATGACGGCCGCGACGCCCTCTCGCGAACCGAAAACGGCCAATTCCTCAATCGACGTGTCAGGGTAGGAGGTCTGTCCAGCCCCGAACAATTCTGGAGACCTCAAACCATCATTCTTCTCCTCCTCCGTTCACCATCTGCCCCGCGGCGCCCACATCCCTCAGAAGAAACACACACACACACACGACATCAGGCCCCATGGGAGTCATCGCCGTGATGCTCATGTTCGGACGTACCCACCCTGGCTATCATCATCACGGCCTCTGTTAAAAGTTACAGCGTAAAGTAGCTCACTAAAAGCAGATCACCAGCGTTGGTATTGAGATTGGACGCCGACCCAAGATAATGTTGGCGTGCATCTATGGAGTACAGTCGGGGCGTTGACCTAAGGAACCCTAAATAAGGAACGAGGTCCCTTTATTCCAGAAGTTAAACTTCAATTTCCGATCGAAAACATAAGGAAAACCTGAGGCAAGCTGTGAAACACTTCAGGAGCGCGGAGCCCCTCCCCAACCAAAAGGGTTCCTTCTTCAGGGCCCCGACTGTAGGGTGCCCGCGCGTGGGGCAAGAGAAGGGGGGAATGCAGGAACAACACGAGGGAGCCAAGCGAGCAGTGAGGCGGGCGGCGAGTAAGAATAAATACTTGTGAGGCCCACCGGCGGAGCCGCATTCGGTAGGCAATTCACGCCCTCTTGGCGAGCCTGGGTAAGATGGATCTGATGAGGATATCGCTTCCACTTGCGTTAGCTTCACAAGAGCTGAGAGACGTCCGTCGACTCTTCCCCGCCGGCTGGGAGCGCAACTCTTCCCCTGCCAGCCTAGAACGTGCACGCCGCAGCGCAGCCGAAGTTTCAAGGTCGAATGCCGCGTGCCAATCTCAGGGACAGACACGAACGAGGGAGAAGCGGCGGGGGAGAGCACCCCACCCGTTCACGCCATCCAGGCACAGGTCCAAGACTTCCGCGGAAGGTAAGGATACGACAGAAGTGCGTGTGCGAGAGAGGGAGAGAGAGGGAGAGAGAGAGAGAGATAGAGAGTGAGAGAGGTAAAGAAGAGAGAGGCGCTCACGGAAGTGGTCCTGGCCCATGGTGTCCTCCAAATGGGGGGAGAGCGTGATCCACCGCCGCTTTAATATAGAAAATTCCCCCCCTCTTCCTCCGGAACCCGGGAACCCCCCCCCCCCCCGTCCGAAAATTCTCCCCCTCCCCCCCTGCTCGAACCGCTTCCCCCCCCCCCCCCCCCGCCCCCCGGCAATCACCCCCCGCCCCTCTAACCCCTTCCCCCCCCCCCGGAAACCGGAAAACCGGGGGTCACAACCGGTTCGAACCCCCCCCCCCCCCACACTCGCCGCCGGCAAACGACTCCCAGGTCCCCACCACCGTCCTCACCTCCGCCCCCCTCACCACTGTCCCCACCAACACCGTCCCCACCACTGTTCCACTGTCCCCACTGTTCCCACCACTGTCCCCACTGTCCCCACCACTGTCCCCACTGTCCCCACCAGTGCCCCACCAGTGCCCCACTGTCCCCACCACTGTCCCACTGTCCACACTGTCCCCGCCGCTGTCCCACTGAGCTGTTCTACTGTTCCCACTGTCCCCACCACTGTCCCCACTGTACCACTGTCCCATTGTCCCACCACCGTCCTCACCACCGCCCTCCTCACTGTCCCCACCACCACCGTCCCCACCACTGTACCCACTGTCCCCACCAGTGCCCCCACAACTGTCGCACTGTCCCCACTGTCCCAGCTACTGTCCCCACCACAGTCCCACTCTCCCAACTGTCCCCACAACTGTCCCACTGTCCCCACTGTCCCCACCACTGTCCCCACTGTCCCCACCGCTGTCCCACTGTGCTGTCCCACTGTCCCCACTGTCCTCACCACCGTCCTCACCACTGTCCCAATGTCCCCTCTGTCCCCACCACTGTCCCAACTGACCCCACCGCTGTTCCACTGTGCTGTCCCACTGCCCCCACTGTCCCCACCACTGTCCCAATGTCCACTCTGTCCCCACTACTCTCCACACTGTACCTTACTACTGTCCCATTGTCCCACGACCGTCCTCCCCACCGCCCTCACCACTGTCCCCACCACTACCGTCCCCACCACTGCCCCAATATTCCCACTGTCTCTACCACTGTCCCACTGTCCCCACACCACTGTCCCCACCACAACTGTCCTAACCAATGTCCCACTGACCCCACTGTCCCCACCACTGCCCCCACCAGTGTCTCTTTGTGACCACTGTCCCCACCACTGTCCCCATTAGGGTCCCGCTCTCCTCACTGTCCCCACCACTGTCCAACTGTCCTCACTGTCCCCGCCCCTGTCCCACTGTTCCCACTGTCCCCACCGCTGTTCCACTGTGCTGTCCCCCCGTCCCCACTGTCCCCTCCACTCTCCCACTGTCCCCAATGTCCCCACCACTCTCCCCGCTGTCCCCACCACTATCACCACCTCTGTCCTGCTGTCCCACCACCGTCCTCACCACCGCACTCACCACTGTCCCCACCACTACCGTCCCCACCACTGTCCCACTTTCCGCTCTGTTCCCACCACTGTCCCACTAACCCCGCACCACTGTCCCCACCACCACCGTCCCCACCACTGTCGCACTGTCCCCACTGTCCCTTCCACTGTCCCACTGTCCCCACTCTTCCCACCACTGTCCCTACTGTATCCACCAGTGCCCCCACTACTGTCGCACTGTCCGCACTGTCTTCACCACTGTCCCCATTACGGTCCCACTCTCCTCACTGTCCCCACTGTCCCCAGCACTGTCCCCACCGTCCCCACTGCCCACCACCATCCCCACCACCGCCCTCCTCACTGTTCCCACGACAGTTCCCCATCCGAAGTGGGGAAGGAGGGGGAGTCGTTTGCCGGCGGCGACGACGGGGGGAGGGTGTTCGAACCGGTAGTGACCCCCCCCTCTTTCATGATGGACCAGGGAGGCAAGGGTTCGAACTGGTAGTGACACCCCTCCAGTTTTCTGGAGGGGGGGGAAGGGTTGGAAACCCTCAGTGACCCCCCCCGTTTTCTGCCAGCAGCGGCAGAACACGCTCTTTCCCAGATGGGCACAGCCAAGGCCGAGAAGCACGCCTGAAGCTTCCACATGGCCCAGCATCTGGGAACACCTTGGGCCAGGGACACCTCCGTCAACACCCGACACTCAGGAGAGGCTTTACGGTCGGGAACGTTTGCTCAGCGTGTCGCTGCAGCGGCCCCGGCGACACGCTATGCCTGACAAGCGAATTGCGTGTCGTTCCGCTCCGCGGGGCGGGAGGCTGGGAAACGCTCGACACGTGGACGCCTGGGACCGCGAATTTGATAGCGCGTCCCGCCGAGGCATGGTGGGCCAGAACCGGCGGCGCGACACGCGATCCAAAAGTTCCCGACTGGAAGTCTGCTTGGAGGCTTACCAGGCCGAGTCCCTCGACCTAAACCTGACTTGCTCCAACCCGACTCAGTGTCGCCTGAGGGGAGGCCAGGTACAGCTGGAGGCCCAACAGATAAGAGACCGTTCTTCTTTGAATCGGCGATAACCCAGGTTATCCGGGGGGGAGGAGGGGGCCGGCCGATAAACTAACCCTCGCGCTGTGGGCAGCACTACATATGCCCGCGCCCCCCCATCCCGCGGACCTGCACCACCGGCAAAACGTTAGGTTATCCTGGGGGGGGCGGCGGGGGAAGGGGGGCAAGCCCGACAAACCCGGTTATCGCCCGACCCCCAGAAAAAAACAGTCTCTAGGAGTCGATTGGGACTCCCGCTGGGCTCGGCATCGCCCGAGCCTTGGGCGCCAGGGACGCTCCAAAGGCGCTGCCGAGGGGGTCACCGCTCGGCGGCGCGCCGCCTCCCCGAGGTGGCCGGCCCCTCGGAGGCACGCTTTCGCCCCCGCCCACCCCTCCTTCTCCTCCTCCTCCTCCTCCTCCTCCTCCTCCTCCTCCTCCTCCTCCTCCTCCTCCTCCTCCTCCTCCTCCTCCTCCTCCTCCCCCCTCCTCCTCCCTCCCCCCCCCCACCCAGAACCATCAGACACACACACACACACACGAGATCTTCCCAAGGCCTCGTCCATCCTCGGCCATAGGACCTCGGTCCTCGGGAGGAGCTGTCGATCCTCGAGCCTCTAACCTCGATCCCCAGAGCAGGGGTGGACCTAGACAGTGTTTTGGCGATTTCGTGGGCCGTTTTCATTTCGGTGTCGTTTTGCAGCGAGGGCGAACTCGAGACGAGGCGAGGGAACACGAAGACAAAGCGAAAACGAAAACACGGTTTAGGTCCAGCCCCCGCCCCAGAGCCATCCGACACACACACACACACAAGATCTTCCCAAGGCCTCGGCGATCCTCGGCCATCGAACCTCGATCCTCAGGAGGAGCTGGCGACCCCCCTTAGTGCCCTAGTGAGCAGACGAGATCGCCGCCTGGACGGACAGGTGCCTGTCCTCCTCGAGAGAGCAAGGGGAAACCTGAGCATGTTCTTGGGGCGGAGGGCTCAAGATGAAATCCAGATGGACTTCCGCACCTCGAAACTCCTCCTCCTCCTCCTGCTCCTCCTCGTCCTCCTCCTCCTCCTCCTCATCATCATCATCCTCCGCTTCCTCCCCCCACTCCTAGCCCTTTCGATCAGGGTCGGCGGCACCGGCCGTCAGGCCTCTCCAATCCATACGGACTTCCGCACCTCGAAATCCATCCGTCTTGTGATTGCCCCTTGGCAGATCCAAGCCTCGAAAATCCATCGGAACGGCATTTCAGATTTCACCCTTTGCCCTCCACCTGAAGAAGATGCCCGGGAAACTGCAGACTGGATCCGCCTGCCTCCAGAGGAGGCAGGTCCCGAAAGAACAGGGTGAAATGCAAAAGGGTGCGCGCCTGTTGCGCGTCCCCGTCAGCAGCGGCTGTCGCAGGGGACAGCACGCATGAATATTATGTGAGGGGTGGGACCCCGAACTCGTGCCAACCGACCCGCACCCAGACAACGCGGTCATTGCCACCACCAGCGTCATAACCTTCCTCTGCTTGCAGTACAAAGCGGAGAAAGGAGGAGGATGAGGAGGAGGAGGAGGAAAAGAAGGAGAAGGAGGATGAGGATGAGGAGGAAGAGGAGGAGGAGGAGGAGGAGGAGGAGGAGGCGGGGGAGAAGGAGGACGGGGGGCGCGCGCCCACGTTGACGCAGAAGTTGCGGTCAAGCCTCTTGAAGAAGAGGTCACACCGCTGGTACTCGTCGCCTTGGACAGCCTCCCTGCTCCTTCAACTCCTCGGCGTTCCTCCTTTGCCTCCTCCTCCTCCTCCTCCTCCTCCTCCTGCGCCTCCTCCTCCTCTTCGACCTTCCTCATTCCGTTAGCCTCCATGTTCATGCTCCTCCTACACTCCCCTCTCATCCCTTTCCCTCCCCTCCTAAGTACTCCGCCTCTTCCTCCTCCTCCGTCTCGTTCAGCGCGCGCGATCTGGATCCCACATGGTCTATTATCAAAGCTTGAAACTGAGCACACACGTTGATAGGGCCAGAAGAGAACTGACTAGGAACTGCGACATGATTATGCGCGCCCAGCCCCAGGCATCTAACGGCTGGACAAAACAAACAACACTGGCCTGGTTTTACCAGAGTTGGGCCTGTGGAGGCTGCTGTCGGGTCCTGGGATGGTCGAAACGCAACTCAGGATGAAAAGCAAGCCTGCCCCACGGAGAAGTGCGCGGGGCCACGTCCCAAAAAGTCAGACCGCAAGACGCTTGGGACTGCGTGCTCGTCATTGTCACCGCCTGGCTGTGCGAGGGCTTCAGCATAAGAGAGCTCAAGTCTACCCGAGTGGTGCGTATGAGGGGCCAAACTTCATCATGACCCCGAGTGATCAGTGCAGGGCGTGGTCCAGGATAGCTACAGGTTCGCGCCTCCCGTTCGTGTACTAAGGTTTGCTGGATGGCACTTCCATTCTGCTGTCCAGGATCAGCTGTTGCCAAATGTATGCGCTGTTCAGCACTACCGTGGCAAAAGTGTATCGGATCGGTTGCAAGGACTTGCTTCCGAGACCGCGCACGGAGGGTACCAAACAGGGCCCCAGTGGGACCACGCCAGTCCTGGATCATTCGGCTGCCCAAGCTCCGCAGGAGGAGGAGAGGGAGGGACGAGGAGGATGATGAGGAGGCGGAGGGAGGAGGAGGAGAAGGGGGGAGCAGGGAGAGGAGGAGAATGAAGAGGAGGAGGAGGAGGAGGAGGGAGTAGGAGGAGGAGGACGAGGACGAGGAGGAGGAGGAGGAGGAGGAGGAGGAGGAGGAGGGAGTAGGAGTAGGAGTAGGAGTCAAGCTAGCCAGCTCGAGCGAGTCAAGCATGGCATGCCCAGTCCCACCCGCCCTCCCACAACATAAGAAGCAAAGCTGGCACAACTGGGGGCCGAAGTCACACCGGCCAGCCGGTTTGGTACAGCTGATGCGGCCGCGATGGCGGTTGCCGACGGGAACTGGCGAGCGCGTGTTGAATGCCGCGCACGCATTGCCAGACGAGTCGAGAATGGCCCGGTACACCGCAGGAAGCCAGAGGTGGCCGGAGGAAGCCCGACGGTCTGACAGGACACCCCAAGGGGGCCCAGGAGGCCCCAAGAGGCAGGAGTAGTAGTACCAGTGGTAGTGGTGTTGGTAGTGGTAGTGGTAGTAGTAGTACCATGTCACCCCTTCGCGCGGGGTGTGCGCCGCGTCCCATTCCTGCCACGCATTTTGCGACGTGACGACAGCACGACCATGTTGACAAGAAAAACAAAAACTGTGTATTGTCTTTTGCAAATTAGAATGGGACGGATTGGATGGGCGGGCGCGGGGTGTGCGCCGCGTCCCATTCTTGCCATGCATTTTGCGACGTGGACGACAGGACGTCCATGCGACGGTGCCAATGACGGCGACGACTCTAGAAGGATTTGAGCATGCGCTCGCGGCGACGCGCGCGCATGTCGCCCGCGTGGTTTTTTTGCACAGGATTCGCGGCCTGGGTGCATGACAGAGCATCGCGAGTGCACCGCGCGATGACGTGAAATCGCTGGATTTGACCGAATTCTTAAGATTCCTATGGTTTTCCTATGATTTCAGCAAGAGAGCCCGGGCGGAAATTTGTACAATTTTTGTGAAAAAGCATTGGGTTTTTGATGTTTTTATGTTGAAATGCTTGCAAACACACGGTGTTCGGTAGGATTCTGACATGAACGCGCGCGTGTGCTCTTTGTGGTATTTTTTGCAATGGATTATCGCCGTGGACGACAGGACGTCCATGTCGAGAGGAAAAAATAAGAAAAATGTTGATTTTGTATTGTTTTTTACAGGTTAGGATGGGACCACCCGGATGTGGCCCCTATCTGCCGGCCTGAGGGGGGAGTAGGAGTATATTCTAATAAGGAATAAGGATAGGAGTAGGAGTAGGAGTAGGAGTCAAGCTAGCCAGCTCGAGCGAGTCAAGCATGGCATGCCCAGTCCCACCCGCCCTCCCACAACATAAGAAGCAAAGCTGGCACAACTGGGGGCCGAAGTCACACCGGCCAGCCGGTTTGGTACAGCTGATGCGGCCGCGATGGCGGTTGCCGACGGGAACTGGCGAGCGCGTGTTGAATGCCGCGCACGCATTGCCAGACGAGTCGAGAATGGCCCGGTACACCGCAGGAAGCCAGAGGTGGCCGGAGGAAGCCCGACGGTCTGACAGGACACCCCAAAGCATTTTTGTGAAAAAGCATTGGGTTTTTGATGTTTTTATGTTGAAATGCTTGCAAACACACGGTGTTCGGTAGGATTCTGACATGAACGCGCGAGTGTGCTCTTTGTGGTTTTTTTTTGCACAGGATTCGCGGCCTGGGTGCATGACAGAGCATCGCGAGTGCACCGCGCGATGACGCGAAATCGCTGGATTTGACAGAATTCTTAAGATTCCTATGGTTTTCCTATGATTTCAGCAAGAGAGCCCGGGCGGGAAATTTGTACAATTTTTGTGAAAAAGCATTGGGTTTTTGATGTTTTTATGTTGAAATGCTTGCAAACACAAGGTGTTCGGTAGGATTCTGACATGAACGCGCGCGTGTGCTCTTTGTGGTATTTTTTGCAATGGATTATCGCCGTGGACGACAGGACGTCCATGTCGAGAGGAAAAAATAAGAAAAATGTTGATTTTGTATTGTTTTTTACAGGTTAGGATGGGACCCCCCGGATGCGGCCCCTAATGGCCGGCCTGAGGGGGGAGTAGGAGTATATTCTAATAAGGAATAAGGATAGGATAGGAGTCAAGCTAGCCAGCTCGAGCGAGTCAAGCATGGCATGCCCAGTCCCACCCGCCCTCCCACAACATAAGAAGCAAAGCTGGCACAACTGGGGGCCGAAGTCACACCGGCCAGCCGGTTTGGTACAGCTGATGCGGCCGCGATGGCGGTTGCCGACGGGAACTGGCGAGCGCGTGTTGAATGCCGCGCACGCATTGCCAGACGAGTCGAGAATGGCCCGGTACACCGCAGGAAGCCAGAGGTGGCCGGAGGAAGCCCGACGGTCTGACAGGACACCCCAAAGCATTTTTGTGAAAAAGCATTGGGTTTTTGATGTTTTTATGTTGAAATGCTTGCAAAAACACGGTATTCGGTAGGATTCTGACATGAACGCGCGAGTGTGCTCTTTGTATATTTGTTGCACAGGATTCGCGGCCTGGGTGCATGACAGAGCATCGCGAGTGCACCGCGCGATGACGCGAAATCGCTGGATTTGACAGAATTCTTCAGATTCCTATGGTTTTCCTATGATTTCAGCAAGAGAGCCCGGGCGGGAAATTTGTATATTTTTTGTGAAAAAAGCATTGGGTTCTTGATGTTTTTATGTTGAAATGCTTGCAAACACACGGTGTTCGGTAGGATTCTGACATGAACGCGCGCGTGTGCTCTTTGTGGTATTTTTTGCAATGGATTATCGCCGTGGACGACAGGACGTCCATGTCGAGAGGAAAAAATAAGAAAAATGTTGATTTTGTATTGTTTTTTACAGGTTAGGATGGGACCACCCGGATGCGGCCCCTAATGCCGGCCTGAGGGGGGAGTAGGAGTATATTCTAATAAGGAATAAGGATAGGAGTAGGAGTAGGAGGAGGGAAGGAGGAGGAGGAGGAGGTAGGAGGAGGAGGAGAGGAGGAGGAGGGAGGAGGGAGGGGAGGAGGAGGAGGGGAGGAAGGGAGGAGGAGGAGGGAGGAGGAGGAGGTATCCGAGCACTCAGGCCCCAGCAAAAGAGCACGCAGGCCTGTACGGGAAGCCGACCCGCCCAAGTCTGCGCCCCGAGGAGCTCGCTGCACGGGAGGCGGGCCCCGCCCAGGACGGTGGCCGAGGTGCTCTCCTGGGCAGTGGCGGCGCAGGGTGGCGACCACGGCCGAGCATCTGCGAATGGGGCTGGGCACCCCGCGCAGGAGCGGCAACACGGCCCACTCCCCCCTCCTCCTCAATCTATTCCTTCCTCCTCCTCCTCCTCCTCCTCCTCTTCTCCTCCTCCTGCTTCTCTCCTCCTCCTCCTCCTCCTCCTCCTCCTCCTCCTCCTCCTCCTCCTCATTATCCTCCTCCTCCACCTCCTCCTCCTCCTCCACCTCCTCCTCCTGCTCCTCCGCGACCTCACCCCGGCACTCCTCCCCCTTCCCCAGACGATGCACCTGTGCGCAGTTGGAGCCCTAACCCCAGCACGCCTTCACGAGCTGGGCGCCCGCTCGCTGCAAAAGTCGAGCCGGCTGGCCGGGCAAGTGGCCAGCCATGGTGCCCTCCTGCGTCGCCCGAGGAGCTGCCGAGGTCTCGCCTCTCTCGGCCACGCACATCAGGACACCCTCGCTCGCGCCGCGCTGGCAGAGACCGCTGGCGGCGCGCAGAGAGAGAGAGAGAGAGAGGGGGGAGGCACGAGGCTGCCTTCCTGAGGAGGCAAGGGGCATGTCAGAAGCCATAGTGCATTCCAGGACGCCTTCTCGGAAGCCTCCCATCCCTCCTGAGCCTTGGTAACTGCCCAGGTATCGCGATACCATGAGAGACGCTGAGCAAGCAGAAGAAGGGGGCTTTCTGGCCGCGGTGAGTCTCGGCAACGAATCGGTTCCCTGGCCTCGGTCCAAGGAGCGCCCTGAAAAAAACGTCGACGCTCCAGGCTGCTGGCCCAGGCCAGCCGGCCACCGGAAATGGAAAGACGAAACTCACCCTTGCGCTTTGGAAGACAAAAAGACGCCCAACGTATATCCGCCACCGTGCCGCGAGGCACGAAGTGGAGTGTTCTCAAGTGCCTTCGGGTCCGTAGAGGACTGCACATGCTTCTTAAAAGCCCCGAGACCCCCATGCCCAGAAATTGAGGAATTGTTGAGCGCTCTCGGGGTTGGGGTCGTGACTTTTCCGTAAGACTCAGGTGTTCAAATGGCCCCAAGAAGAGGTCCTGGGCGCGAGGCGGAGATATGCCCATATACACCGCATGTGGAACCGACGTCGTGGGACTCCCGCGGGCGGTGGATTTGGATATACTCGGGCACGAGCGGCCCCGAATGTATCCATGTTCACCGCCCACCGAAGTCCCCGAAACCCGACTCCCAAGGCGATGGTAGTTATGGATACATCCCCGCCTCGGACTGGGGCTCTCTTTGGAGCCTCTTGAAGCCCAGGGGATCAGCCGAGGAAGCCAGCGTCACTGAACAAGCCCCTTTTGCTTGAACATGAGGTTCGCATACTCGCCTGTTCGGTATTGAGAGCTCCCGAAGCGTCCCGAGCGGCCCCTGGGACCAGCGATAGAGAGAGCCCAACTGGACCGAGGAAGCCCCCGAGCGGTCCTCAAGAGGGGCCGACCTCGAACCGCAATGCCGAACTCTCCGCCAAAATAGCCAAATAGGATCGCGAACAGAGACCGACGCGCGGCCCACTGAGCGCAGTTGTCTTCGGGCCGCGGACGGGCGTCGCATGGGGCTTCGAGGACAACGTATGGTGCAGCGCTGCCGCGTTCAATGTTGTACTCGGGGCCAGGGTTGGCTTGGTCCACGGCCTAGGCTCAGTGGTGCGGCGGGCCAAAAGCACTGGCGTTACACAAGAACTGCAAAAACATGCCGCCAACATGCAGAAAGGGCCCTTGACAAGAGTGACCGTTAATGCGCGGCTTCCGAAGGCCACGGAGGGGGAGGGCAAATCCACGCGCGCATGCCACTGCCGGGAAGATCCCTGAGGGCCCGCACCAAAAGTCACTTCGGCGAAGGGCCGCTCCTACGCATACTCGCATGGCTGAATCTTGCCGTCGCTCGAGGTCTCCCGAATCGCGGGACCTGGCCCAGTCGACCAGAGAATCGGAGCCGCGGGCTCAAGAGCTAAGCTGGCTGCCAACGAGCACGTGCGCCCAGGCGAGCTCTCGCCTCGGCCGCGCCGCGCTCCCGCCACCAGTACCCCCTTGCTGCTCCTGCTGCGCCTGAAACTGCTGCTAAGATAAGACTGCGGGATGAACAATCCAGGGACTGAGGCAATTCTGATGATACGCTGCGCTGGACACCCTGCCATGGAGTACCCTGTTCCTGGTGGCGCCAGGGGATCAGCCCAGTACCCGCAGGTCGATGTCCGCAGCTGTTCCCTTTGTGGGCCCCAGAAACGGCAGGGCCGTTTTTTCAACGTTTCCAAAAATGTCCATTGATTAATGGAAACGGCAAAAAAACGGCGACGGGAAACGGCCAAAAAACGGCTCCAGGATTGGAACTGGAGCCAGAACCTGTAAAAAAACAGCGACGGAACCGGTAACAACAACGGCGTCGGAACCGGTAAAAAAACGGCAGAACGGAACCGGTAAAAAAACGGCCCTGTCGTTTCCAGGGCCCGCTAAGGCTGTTCCTGCTCATCGCAGGTCCTCGCCCCTCCCGCCCACGACCTACCTCGCTTGGCGGGTCCGCCTGCAGAGGCAGGCGCTGCCCTCGCGGGCCGAGTCCCCCTGGCCTGCTCACGCACCCCGCGTGCCCCGCCCTGGTCGCCTTGCACCCGCGCGGCCCGTCTGCCTCCGCCGCCTGTGGGATCTGCCTCGCGCGCTGGGCGCCGGGCCTCCGCTGCCGCCAGCCATGGCCGCAGATCCACTGGCAGCGCCTGCTGTCCTGGCACGCCGCCCACGTGGACCCAGGCTGGCATCATGCTCGACGTGTGGCAGTACAGGCGCAGCCGCCGCACCAACGCCCAAACTCGCTGTCGGGCAGTGCGGGTTGGATGCGCACGGGTGGCCCACAAACTCTACAGCAGTCGGCGTGCGTGGCCCAGCAGTGGCAATGTGCCACTTCGTACAGGCCAGATGTGTGATGCCTCGCGCGAACAGGGATCCCACGAGTGGGCGTAGCCGAAGGGAACGAGGGAGGGCGAGCACATGGCAGCCTGGCCTTCGCTCACGTCTACCTCATCCCTCATCCCTCCTCCCTTGCCCCGCCATTCCTCGCTCCCTCCTCCCTCCCTCCTACGAGTCCTGTGCACCGTGCCCGCCCACTGGGAGGTCACTGGTCTCACTGGCGTCCCAGTCTTTAGCCCCTGCTTCGCTGGCACTCTCCTCCTCCCTCTGCCCCCCTCCCTCCCCCTAACGTCCCCGCGCCGTCCAAAGACCTAGACGGCATGCTTTTGGCTGCTTTCGGCCCCGGGGGGCCCCTACCCCCTGCGGGGCCAGCTCTGCTGGAAGCGCATGCGAGTGACATCCCGCCGTCCTTCTAGTAGAAACAGCACGTGCGCGTGACCCCCTCCCACAGTTACTCAGAAACGGCACGTGCGCGTGACCCTCGCCCGGGCCTCCCTGCCTGCGGGCTGCTGGCCGTGCGGGCCCCTCCCCGGGGCCCAGCCCCGCCCGAGCGGCCCCCGCGCCTCCGGAAGCCAGCAGGCTCCGGGTAGCCCGCGAAGTGCCGGCCAGGGTACAGCTCCAGGCCCTGGCGGTCTGCCCCCCGGCACGCAGGGAGGCGGGTCCACGGGCCAGCCCTCTGCGACGATCTGGGCGGTCTCTGTCCACTGGCGGTCTCTTCCTCGACTTCGGCCCTCGCGGGAGCCGCTTTCGGGCCCCGGGGCGATCGAAGGCAGGTCCAGAGCGACAAAACTACTTCACGGAGACCGTGCTTTTTTCTTCCCCCGCCCCCCCCCCGTGACGTCCGTTACAGGGGGGTACAGGAGGGAGGGAGGGAGGGGCCAGTGAGCGCCACAGCGTGCCTGTGAACACCAACGAATGCCTGTCAGCAGCACGGCATGCCTGTGAGCACCGTGCCACGCCTGCGGGGAACCGGCACCTCCCTCGGTACTGTTACGGGGAGGGGAGCGAGCGGGAGGGCGACCCCCCGTCACGGACGTTACGGGTTCACAGAGTGAACAAGCATCTTCTCCGGCCGGGACCTCTGCAGGGGCAGCTGCGTGAAAAACCATGTCGGCGGACGCGAGGGGAGGGAAGGGTTCCTGAAGGTCGTCGACGCCGTGCTCCGGGCCCCTGGGGCCCACCTCGGGCGAAGGGGTCGTCGAACAAAACGGCTCGGTCCTGGGGAAGGCCCCGCGGTCCACAGCCAAAGTTCCGTGCTGTGGGAGCCCTGGTGAGGAGCGGAGCCCCGCTTCGGCCTCGGCAGCGCCTCGGCGGCACGAGGGGCGGGAGCGAGCGAGGAAGACAAGTGGAAGCCTCCAAGGAGCCTCGGGCCCCATGCGAAACCTGGGAGGACCTCGTGGGCCCGCTTCCCTCGGGACCCATTCCCTTGGCCGCTCTGCTTCTGACCGCGCGGGCCATGGGAATCGGGTCGGCGGGCGCGGCGGCACCCCGCACCGAGGGAGCGAGCTGCCGAGCACCTGGCATTCAGAGGCAGCCAGTTCTGCTCGGCTGCGCGCAAGAGTGACCCTGGGCAAAGACGGGCATTCAGTGCGTGGCTTGCCGACTGTTGCGTGCGATGCGACGCCATCGGCCCGCGCGCTCGGGTTTCTGCCCCACCGGCGCCCCCCCGAGACAACGTCCTAGCTCGGGTTCTCTGGCGGCCGTTGGGGACGATCTGGTCACCCCCAGGATGCCCTCGGCAGGGCGCCGCTGCTGGAACGCATCCCGAGGCAAGAACACCTGCAGGAACCAGCGAGCGCCCCCCCCCAAAGGAGGAGGAGGAGGAGGAGGAGGAGGAGGAGGAGGAGGAGGAGAGGCCCAAGAGCCGTGAGCAGAAGGCCACTCCTGCCGAGGGTCGTGCGGCCGCGCGACCTCCTCGGGAACCGCGTGCACTGCCCTTGCATGTGGTTGTGCCTCCTGCGCCCCGAAGAAGAAGGAGGAGGAGGAGGAGGAGGAGGAGGAGTGGAAGGGAGGAGGAGGAGGAGCAGGAGGAGGAGGGAGGGGAGGAGAGGAGTGAGGAGGAGGAGGAGGAGGAGGAGGAGGAGGTGGAGGAGGAGGAGGAGGAGGAGGAGGAGGAGAGGGGTGGGGTGGGGGAGGAGTAGAGGAAGGGAGGAGGAGGGGGGGGGGGGTGGGGGAGGAGGAAGAGGAAGGGGGGGGGGGTGGTGGAGGAGGGATAGGAGGAAGAGGAGGAGGAGGAGGTGAGGAGGAGTAGGAGGGGTGAGGAGGAAGAGGGAGGAGGATGAGGAGGAGGAGGAGGAGGAGGAGGAGGCCGCGCCAGAAGTATCGTGGTGCCCTTCCACGATGCCTCGGCGCGCTGCAGCGGGCACGAGCGGCGCCTGTGAGGTGCCTCGGCTGAGCTGCCCCTCGCCGAAGGGCGGCGTGCCGCACGGCGCAGAGGTCTCGAGGGGCGGGCGCCCTCGCCCCACGGGGTGCTCACTCTGCTGTCCGCCCCCGTCTGCCGAGGGCGCAGGGGCCGCAGGCGACCACAGCCACGTCGAGGACACGCCCTCGGGGAGGTCTTGCGCACGCCAACGGTCGTCAGGACACCGGAAGCAGCGCAGCCCCGGTTGTGGGACGTGGGCGTCCGGGACGACCGAATCGACCACAGCCACAAGCACAACATGCTCGTGTCGAGGCCGGTGAGCTCTCCCCTGAGGGGCCCTCCAGAAGACATCACTCCATCCTGGGTGTGATTCTTTGTGGAGCCCGGAGAGGAGATGAGGCCAGGACGTCGAGGTGAGAAGGAAGTGGTATGAACTCCCAGAGATACCATGGCCGCGGCCATGACCGCCACCCCCCGAGGTCTCGGCGGCGAGGCCCGGGGGAGAGTGCGAAGCGGCGGGCCTTCTCGGACTCGGGAGGCCTCGGGCCTTCTGCGAGGCTCCCGAAGCCTTCCCCGAAGACGCAGCAGACTCCTCGGACGGCCCCGCCGCCCTGTGACAAGGCCTTCTCCTCCTCCTCCCCCTCCCTCCTCCTCTCTCCCCTCCCTCCTCTCCCCCTCCTCCTTCCTCCTCCTCCTCATCCTCCTCCCTCCTTCTCCTCCTCCTCCTCCTCCTCCTCTCCTCCTCCTCTCTCCTCCCCCCTCCTCCCTCCTCCTCCTCTCCCTCCTCCTCCTCCTCCTCCTCTCCTCCTCCTCCTCCTCCTCCTCCTCCTCCTCCTCCTCCTCCTCGTCCCCTCCTCCTCCTCCCCCTCCCTCCTCCCCCTCCCTCCTCCCTCCTCCCTCCTCCCTCCTCCCTCCTCCCTCCTCCCTCTCACTTCCCCCCCGGGCGCGCCGCCGACAGCCAGCACCTGGACGCCCCCGCCTGCTCGGGTGCGCCCGCCCCGGGGGCAGGGGGTGTGCGGCGGGTGGCCGCGCTGCGCGCCGCACGCGCGCACGGACCCGCGGGGTGCGCCACCGCGGCGTCGGGGGGGGACATCGAGCCACGCGAGCGCCACCCGTGCTCGGGCGTCTTCCTGTCTGACGGGCAGCGGTAAGGGGGGGGGCCAGCCCAGGGGCAACGGTGAGGGGGGGGGCAGCTCAGGGGCAACGATAGGGGGGGGTCGACCAGCTTGGGGAGGGACCAGCTGAGGGCCGCGCAAGCGCCACCCCTTCCGCGGCAACTCGGGGCAGCCTACCATACCATCTTGTTGGCTCTTACGAGTCGACACTAATCGACACTAGTCGACGCTAGCCGATGCTAAACGAACTCTAACCGACGCTGATCGACGATGGACGATGTCCAATCGGCGCCTTCTCATCAATCACCAAACGATAGCGCACGCGAGTGCACTCCAGAGACGGAAATGCGAGGACACACGAGGCCCCCATGACTTGCCACCGAACGCCACCCGCTCAGGCTTCTCCTTCCTGGTCAGCAGCGAAGGTGAGCACCAACGCGATCGAAAGCCGGCGGGCCGCGCGCGGCCAGGGGCGCACCAGACAAGAGGAAGAGGAGAGGGCGGCCGCGGGGGAGCACCGCGGGGCGGCGGCCTCAGGCGTAGAGAGCCCACACCACGAGAGGTGGCGGCCTCCGGCACCGAAAAACCGGCGTGCTGAAAGGCGTGTGGTCAGCCGCGGCTGCCGAAGGCGAAGGCAGCGCGAGCCCTGGTCGAGCACACGCTAGCAGGGATGACGGATCCGTAGACCCAGCGCGTGGCCGCCGGATCCAGGGGTCGGGAAGACAGACCCCGAACCGCACAGGCCGATGCCGCCTGACTTGGCAACGGACGGCGTCGATGTTCTGTGGAGAAGGGCCCATCGCTTTTCCACGCGCATGAATCTCTGTCTGCGTACCCTTTCACGAAAGGCGCGAATATCCGTATCCGCACCCTCGCGGTCTTCATTCCGGGGCGCGATCCCGCGGGTACGCGGACGCACGGATACACTCTCCGTGCGGGGCATCCGCGAAAACACGCCTCGAATCCGCGGGGGCGCGGCCTGGGGGCCCAGCCCGCGAGGCCGCGAAAACGGATACGTCTTCCGCCCATGATCCTCGCCTGCGCCGAGTCGTGGCAGTGGTGCGCGCGGGCCGCCTGGCGCTGGTCCCCCTCCGTGAGCTGTTCGCGCGCCTCGGGGTGTCCAGGTGCCCGACCTCCCTAGGTAGGGCGGGAGAGGAGGAGGAGGAGGAGGAGGAGGAGGAGGAGGATCACAACCGAGGTCTTGCCGAGAGTGTCCGCAGATGAGGCACGCCGCCGCTTTGAGGGGACCTGGATGCGCCGGTTCAGGCGCACGAGGAGCGGGAAGAGGGAGCGCCTCAAGCAAGAGCCTGGTGGAACCCGGGGCCCCGTCCAAACCCAGCAAGGTCCCCATTCCCATGCTTTGGCTGCAGCACGAGCAGAGACAACCAGAGCCTACGCGCACGACTGTCGACCGAATATCCTTGGCCCAGCATTATGGGCACGAGCCTCCTGGCCGATGATCCTCAGCTCCAGACCCGTGGCACATCAGGGGCACGTTAGGCCAAGCTGAGATCATCGCCATGTCTTTGCCGAAATCCCGCTGCTTTGGAGCACACCGCCGACCTGATCCCGCCCTTCCCTGCTCTCCTGCGCTTGTTTTCTCCTGCGCTGCCCTTCTCTCGCCTCCCCGCTCTTAAGTCCCGTCTTCCCACCCTTCCGCAGCCTGCCCCCTCCCCCCTCCACTCTCCTCTCCGGCACTGCTTCCCCCATGCAAAAAATGAAAGGGCGCAGGCTACCCGCACCTCTCCGCACTTGGCCAGGTCGTTCATGTAAACCTCCAGTGCCCGGGAAGATGGCATGTAGAAGAGTGAATCGTGCTGCGGTCGAGAGCTAGCCATGAGCGAAGAGGAGAAGGGACAGAGGGTTGGGAGACGATGATGTCGATCTTGTAACTCAGTTGATGGCGGTAACGGTTGATGATCGCACCGTTTCGTCCAGACGCCAATGGCCATCTGTTCTGGACCGCAGATCCCCAATGATGACGACGACGATAAGCATACTCGCAAACAGCCTGAAGGAATTCAAGCGATGGCCCTCGCACCAAAAGGCGAACCCTGGCCTTACTCCAGAAGCACACACGGTGGGCATCAGATCGTACGTCAGCAAGGTAGACTTGCAATGACTCACGCGACGGTCGAGTGTTGTGCGATGTGACTGAGCGGAGCTCAAACAGTGCAATCAGATGGCATAGCAAGAGTGAAGAGGGGGATAATCGGCAAGCATGAAGGGCAATCCCATACCTGAACCAATGACGCACATTCACCTCACGATCTTGGCTATAACAATATACGTAGCACCCCAGTTGTGGATAAGAGTGAGGGGACGGCGGGGACGTCGGCAGCCTGCGAGGCTCTGAGGAAGCCCGCCGCAGGAAGCCAATTTTGACAAGATTTACAGAGAGTCCGCCGCAAGCGACGATTTTTCGTCAGAACAATGTGGGTGGGTCGCAGTTGGGTCGCGGTTGGGTCGCGGGTGAGTCGCCGAGTGGGTTGCCGTGTGGGTAGCAGAGTTTGTCGCGGGGTTGGCCGCGGGCAAGTCACTGGCGGGGACGACGACAACATAATACTAACAACAACATTAATAACAACATTAATAACAACAACCACCAACAACAACAATAGCAACACCACCAACAACAACAACACCAACAGCAGCAACAAGAACAGCAACAGCAGCAGCAACAGCAGCAACGAGAACAGCAGCAACAGCAGCAACAGCAGCAACAGCAACAACGGCAATCAATTTAAGACGGTTCGCTCCTATCCGTTCATCCCAAACCCTCGGTACCCTCCCTCATCGTCTTCGATCGTGCCCTCGTTGGGGTGGATCTTCCTTACCTGCCACGTGTATGTCGTGCAGCCCCTAAAACAAGGGAAAAGAGGACGGACGGAAGGGGGAGGGAGAACGATGGAACACGAGAGAAACTAGCAAGAGGGGGGCTAGGAGCAGAAAACACGTGGCAGAACCAGACGGACTGATCGGGCGAGCAGACCCTAGCGGGCGGGTCGGGAAGGCGGGCCCACGCGGCCACGTCGGGCAGGCGGGTTGCTGAAGCGTGAATCCTGCATGAATCGCGAGGAATTCTCGAACGACACCGCGATTCCCAAGTAAATCGTGGCAACAGCCGGAGCAAAAGCGTGATTCCTGAGAGTCGAGGGCGCGCCGTCTGAATAAACTGCCAGGAAGTCCCTCTCGAGAGCGCGATTCCTGCATAAAGCAAGTCTTAAGCATCGAGCGGGAGCTGCTGTTGTTGTAGCCAGGGGCCAGCAACACAGTTTGAGCAGGATGGGGATCACGAGAGAGAATAGCAAGAGGCAGGCTAGCAGCAGAAAGCCTGTGGTAGAACCATACGGGCGGATCGGGCGGATAGGCCCTAACAAGTAGATCGGGAAGTGGGCCCAGGTGGCCAGGTCGAGCATGCGGGTTGCTGAAGCGTGCGCCCTGCATAAATCGCGTGAAGGTCTAGAGCGACAGCGCAATTCCCAAGTAAATCGTGAGAGAATTCACAGCGGGAGCGTGATTCCTCAATGTCGAGGACGGGTGTCTGAGTAAACCGCGAGGAAGTCCCACGCGAGAGCGCGATTTCTGCATACATTGTGAGGAAATCCCGCGCGAGAGCGCGATTTGAGAATACATTGTGAGGAAATATAAAGCGGGAGCATTTGTTGTTGTTGTTGGACTCTCGCTACTGAAGAATGTTTGTTGTTGATCCCCGCCTGTGGAAACATGTGTTTTTCTATTGAAGGGCCCCTCCCGGGGCACGCACCCTGTTTTTCATCGGGGCCTCAAGCTGCGTTGTTGCCCCTGCGGGCTACAACAACAACGGCTCCCGCTTGACACTTCCTCGCAATTTACCGAAGAATCGCGTTCTGGCTCGGGACTTCCTTGCCAACTATGTAAGATTCGCGCTCTCGCCTGTGACTTCCTCGCAATGTATTCAAGCGCCACGCCCTCGCAATTCAGGACTCGCGTCTTCGCCTGGGACCTCCGCACGAATTTCTTAAGAACCGCGCTCTCGCCCGAAACTTCCTGGCGACTTATGCATGAATCACGCACTCGCGAAACATATGTGTTTTTTCTATTGAAGTGCCCCTCCCGGGGCTCGCTGTGTTTTTTGCCGTGGGAAATATTCCTGCTCAAGCTGTGCCCCTGGCCCTCGGTTTACAACAACGACAACAACAATGATTTCAAGACTGTTCGCCTTTGTCTGCTCGAGTGTCCAATAACGCGTATTGCCCAAACCCTCGATACCCGCCCTCTTCGTCTTCGATCGAACCCTTTTGGGGGGTATACCTTTCTTCGCTGCAGGCCAGGCCCCAGCAAGCGGCGGGGCGGCCGCGGACCGTCGGCCTGGCCAGCGGCAGCGCTGATCGGCGGGGCGGCCGCGGACCGACGGCCTGACCCCAAGAGGGACGGACAGGGGACCGACCACGACGACGACGACGACGTCGACGACGACGACGACGACGGCGACGACGGCGACGAGTGAAAGTGAGAGCGAGATAGAACGACGGCAGGGCCACGAACGACACGAAGTAGGCCACGAAGGGCGACAGCGGGGACACGAAGGAAATGCGTACGGGGCCACGAACAGCGCGAACGTGCGGGGGCCACGAAGGGCAGATAATGCGGGGCCACAGAAGGGGAGCGAGGGGGCCACTGAGGGTAGCAACTGGGCCACGTAGGACAGCGAGGGGGCCACAAACGGCGAGAGCGGGGCCACGAAGGGCATGCACATGGGGCCACAACGGGCGCGAACGAGCGAGGGCCACGAAGGGCATGCATGCATGTATGGGGCCACGAAGGGCAGCGAGGGGGCCGCGAAGGGCTGCAACGGGGCCACGAAAGGGGAGCGAGGGGGCCACGAGGGGCATGCATATGGGGCCACGAAGGGCTGCAACGGGGCAACGAAGGGCAGCGAGGGGGCGCAACGGGGCCACAAAAGAATGCGAAGGGGCCACGAAGGGCTGCAACAGGGCCACGAAGGGCAACGAGGAGGCCACGAAGGACTGCAACGGGGCCACGAAACAAAGCGAGGGGGCCACGAAGGGCTGCAACGGAGCCACGAAACAAAGCGAGGGGGCCACGAAGGGCTGCAACGGGGCCACGAAGGGCAGCGAGATCCCGATTGCGAGGTAATCTGTGAGGGAGTCCTGAGCGTGAGCGTGACTCCTGGGTGCCTGGGTGTCGGGGGCGCGGCGCTTGAGTAAATTGGAAGAAATTCCAACGCAAGAGCGCTGTTCGTCAATAAATTGCAAGCAAGTCTCCAGCGAGGGCGCGACTCCAGAGCGCCGGGAGAGCGATTCCTCAATAAGCTATAAGGAAGTCCCAAGTCAGAGCGCGATTCCTACATAAAATGCGAGGAAGTCTCGGGCGGGAGCGGGGGTCCTGGCGAAATTGTGAGGAAGGGGGCCGTTGTTGTTGTTGTTGTTGTTGTTGTTGTTGTTGTAACCCGGTGGCCAGGGGCCCAGTTTGAGCATCAAGACTTTCCCTGTATAAAAAAAAGGGTGCGGGCGTCGAGGGGCACACTTTGATGGAGAAAAGCAATATGCACCAGTGGGGGGGGATCACCAATAATTATTTGCAGAAGTGACGGGTCAACGGCTCCTGCCTGATACTTCCCCACAGTTTATTCCCAAATCGCGCTTTCTCTCTCTCTCTCTCTCTCTTTTTGTTTCCCTCTCTCTCTCTCTCTCTTTTTTTTTCTCTCTCTCTCTCTCTCTCTTTCTCTCTCTCTCTCTCTCTCTTTTTTCCTCCCTCTCTCTCTCTCTCTCTCTCTCTCTCTCTCTAGGGACTCCCATGTAATTTAATGCAGGAATCACGCTTTCGCGTGGGACATCCTTGCAGTTTATTCGGACGCCACGCCTTCGACACTCAGGAATCACGCTCGCGCAGTGGACTTCTCCAAGATGCATTGGGCAATCGCGCTATCGCTCGAGACTCCCTCGCGACCTATGCAGGACGCACGCTTTACCAACCCACCTGCTCGACCTTGCCGTCTAGACCCGCCTTCCCGACCCGCCCGTTAGGGTCTACCCGCCCGATCTGCCCGTCTGGTCCTGCCACGTATTTTCTGCTCCGAGCCCCCTCTCCTGCTGTTTTCTCTCGTGCTCCATCTTCCTCCCTCCCCCGTGTCCCTTCCTTCCATCCGTCCCTTGGTTCCCTGCCTTAGAGGCTGCGCGAAACACGATACACCCCGAAGGGGGCACGATCGAAAATGAAGAGGGCGGGTATCTAGAAATGAGAATTCGTCATCAACAACAACAATCCGCCGACCCCTTGGGGATCATCGGCGTGTGAGATGCTTCCCCCTTCCCAAACCCCTCCCCCGGGAGCCCGGTCCGGTCGATTTGGAGGGGGGGGGGGGTCCGGCACGAGCGCAGCACGGCCGGGACGAGCGCAGCACGGCCGGGACGAGCGGTTCACGGAGCTTTTCCGGGCCCAAGAGGGCCTCAAGACGGGCCAAGAAGCCCCCAAGAGGCCTCCAAGACGGCCCACGAAGGCCCCGAGACGCCAAACGACCGCTCCAAGACGCCCAAGATGGCCCCAAGACGGGCCAAGAGGTCTCCAAGACGGCCCCCGAGGTCCCAAACAAGCCTCCCAAGAGGGCCCCAAGAGTCTAAAATTGTTGATTTTCCATAGTGTTTTTCGATGTTTTTTGCTTTTCCGCCTTTTCGGCTTCCCGACGCTCCAAGACGGCCAAAGAGGCCCCAAAGACAGCCCCAAGATGGCCCAAGAGGCCCCCAAGACGGCCTCCAGACGGCCCAAGACGGCCCCAACACGGCCCAAGAGGTCCCCAAGACGGCCCAAGAGGGCTCCAAGACGGCACCAAGAGGGGCCCAAGAGGGCGACCAAACATGTTGAAACTCTAGCTTTCTGCCCCCAGGAGCCCCAGGGGGCCCCAAGAGTGCCCCAAGAGGCCCCCAGAGGCCCTCACGAGGCCGCCCAGACGCCCCAAGGAACCCCCAAGAAGCACCCCAGAGGCTCCGAAACGGCCCCCAAGTGGCTCCAAAACTCGCGGTGTCGCCGTCCGCTCGGACCCCCCCGCGGAACTGCCCGAGACCCTCTGGCGGTGGCGGCGAACAGACACCAAACAAATATCACTCGCCTTTTCACCCCTTCGCAGCTTCTACTACCCCCAGATTGGCATAAACAAGGGGTCGGCGGTGTGGCGTAAGCCTAAGAATCATGTTAAGCCTGTTCGCTCTTACCTGCTCGAGTGTCGGCCAACGTGTATTTCCCAAACCTTCGATACCCGCCCTCTTCGTCATCGATCGTGCCCCTTCCTTTTGGGGGGTATGTTTTTTCCCTGCAGGCAAGGGCGGACACGAAGGGCATGCGTATGGGGCCACGAAGGGCGCGAACGAGCGGGAGCCACGAAGGGCAGATAATGCGGGACCACCGAGGGCAACGACGGGCCCACTGAGGGTAACAACGGGGCCACGTAGGGCAGCGAGGGCGCACAGAGGGCGACAGCGGGGCCACGAAGGGCATGCATATAGGGCCACGACGGGCGCGAACGAGCGGGGGCCACAAAGGGCATACGAATATCGGGCCGCAGAGGGCAAGGACGGGGCCACTGAGGGCAGCAACGGTGCCACGAAGGGCAGCGATGGGGGCCACGAAGTGCATGCATCTGGGGCCACGACGGGCGCGAACAAGCGGGGGCCACGAAGGGCATACGTATATGGGGCCACGAAAGGCAGCGAGGGGGCCACGAAGAGCTGCAACGGGGCAACGGAGGGCAGCAAGGGGGCCACGAAGGGCTGCAACGGGACCACGAAAGGCAGCGAGGGAGCAACGAAGGGCTGCAACGGAACCACAAAGGGCAGCGAGGGAGCTACGAAGGGCTGCAACGGGGCCACGAAACAAAGCGAGGGGGCCACGAAGGGCTGCAACGGGGCCACGAAGTGCAGCGAGGAGGCCACGAAGGGCTGCACCGGGGCCACGAAACAAAGCGAGGGGGCCACGAATGGCAGCGAGGGGGCCGCGAAGGGCAGCGAGGGGGCCACGAAGGGCTGCAACGGGGCCACGAAGGGCAGCGAGATCCCGATTCCAAAGTAAGCTGTGAGGGAGTCCTTAGCGTGAGCGCGACTCCTGGGTGCCTGAGTGTCGGGAGCGCGGCGCTTGAGTAAGTTGTGGGGAAATTCATCGCAAGGGCGCGATTCTTCAGTACATTGTGAGCAAGTCCCCAGGGAGAGCGCGACTCCAGAGCGCCGAGAGAGCAATCCCTTAATAAAGCGCAAGGAAGTCCCAAGCAAGAACGCGATTCCTGCGTAAAATGCGAAGAATTTTCGGGTGGGAATGGGGGTCCTGGTTAAATTGAGAAGACGTTTCAGGCGTTGCTGTTGTAACCCGGGGGTCAACAACACAGTCTGAGCCCCGTGACTTGCACTGATAGAAAATAACATGTGAGCCCCGGAGGAAGCACTTCTCTTGAAAAAGCACCATGGTCACCGGAGTGGGGATCAACAATTACTCCGCGCCTGGAGCTCCCCATATGTGCATATATTAGCATGGACCTGTCCGCCGTGAGTGTCTAGGCGCAACAGCTTTCGAAAAGAAGCAGGCTTGAGTATTGACGGTCTGGGAGTGAAACTAACTGTGAATGAGTTGGAGCGTGAATGAGTCTCAATAATATTAGTGCGTCTGTGGGCATGAGCCTGGGGCCTCCTGGGGCCTCTTGAAAACCTCCTGGGGCTTCCTGGGGTCTCCTGGAGCCTCCTGGTAAAACGCTTCGGATTGAAGTCGCAGGAAGAGAGCAATTTATAGGAAGACGCGTAAAACACCAAGGACTCGTGCCCCAGGGGAGGCCCAATCTATAGGAACCGATGTAAAACACTGAGGAGCGGATACGCAGGAGAAGGACACTTTATAGAAACATACGTAAACACAAAGGATTCGCACTCCAGGAGGGCCCAATCTATAGAAACATATGGAAAACGCCGGGCATTGGAGCCACTCCTGTGGCCTTCTGAGGCCTCCTGCTCCTGGGGCCTCGTGGGGGCTCCTGAGGCCTTCCGGGGCCTCCTGGTGCCTCCTGGCGTTTCCTGCGGCCTCCTGTGGCCTCCTGTGGCCTCCTCGGGCCTCCTGGTGCTTCCTGGGGCCTTCTAAAGCCTCTTCGGGCCTCCTGGAGCCTCCTGTGGCCTCCTGGGGCCTCCTGTGGCCTCCTGTAGCCTCCTGGTGCCTCTTGGGACCTCATGTGGCCTCCTGGGGCCTCCTGGAGCCTGCTGGAGCTTCCTGTGGCATCCTGAGGATCCACGCCCACGAATGTGGCCAGCAAAACAAGCAAACGGTTTGAGACATCCTCGCAATCTGGGCCACCAGGGGTGCAATAACTAGCGCCTCGCTCGAAGCATACTCCAAATCTGCTTCGAAAGCGGAGGACGTTGGGAGCACAAACAAGCAAACCGCTCGAGACATCCCAACCATTTTGGCGCGAACGGAGGAGTGAGATACCCCCTGGCGGCTCCTCTTTGGGGGCGCCTCGCTCCAGATATCCTCAAAATCTGCTCCGAAAGCGGAGGTTGTTGGGGGCACAAACAGGCACACCGCTCGAGACATCCCCACCATTGTGGCGTGAACGGGCGAGTGAGATACCCCCCTTGGGGGTGCTGAAGCCCGCGCCTCGCTCGAGACATCCTCAGAATCTGCTCCGCCATCATCATCATCATCATCATCATCATCATCATCATCATCATCATCATCATCATCATCATCATCATCATCATCATCATCATCATCATCATCATCATCATCATCATCATCATCATCATCATCATCATCATCATCGTCATCGTCATCGTCATCGTCATCGTCATCGTCATCGTCGTCATCATCATCATCATCATCATCGTCATCACCATCACAATCACCATCACCATCATCATCATCATCATCATCATCATCATCATCATCATCATCGTCATCATTATCATCATCATCACCACCACAATCACCACCATCGTCATCATCATCGTCATCAGCATCAGCAGCATCATCATTAGCATCAGCATCATCATCATCAACATCATCATCATCAGCATCGTCATCTTCAGCATCAGCATCATCATCATCATCACCATCATGATCATCATCATCACCATCATCACCATAATCATAATCATCAGCATCAGCATCAGCATCACCATCAGGAACGATGCGCGTGTCTGAGCGATGAGCGAGTCTAGGTCCGAGTGATGGATGCATCTATGCGATGAGTGAGTCTCAGTGCGAAAGAGCGAGTCAGAGCATGAGTGAGTCTGAGTGATGTGCGAGTCTGAGCGATGAGTGAAGTGTGGGTGGGACTGTCCTTCCGGCACGGTGAAAGTAAATACTCACTGCCTGGAGCTCCTCACATCTGCATCTATTAGCATGAACCTGTCCGCCGTGAGCGTCTAGGCGCAATAGCTTTCGAATAGAAGCGGGCTTGAGTATTGACGGTCTGGGAGTGAAACTAACTGTGAATGAGATGGAGTGTAAATGAGTCTCAATAGTGTTAGTGCGTCTGTGGGCGTGAGCCTGGGGCCTCCTGGGGCCTCTTGAAACCTCCTGGGGCTCCCCTGGGTCTCCTGGAGCCTCCTGGGGCCGCCTGTGGCTTCTTGGGGCCTCCTGTGGCCTCCTGAGGACTCCTGGGGCCTCGCGTGGCCTCCTGAGGCCTCCAGGAGCCTCGTGGATCCTCATGGGGCCTCCAGGGGAGGATTTGTGCCCCAGGAGAGGCCCAATCTATAGGAATAGACGTAACACGCTTCGGACTGAAGTCGCAGGAGAAGGGCACTCTATAGGAACACGCGTAAAACACCAAGGACTCGTGCCCCAGGGGAGGCCCAATATATAGGAGAGAGCGTGATCCACCGCCGCTTTACTGTGGAAAATTGCCAGCCTTTTGCCCCCCCCCCCCCCCCCCCCCTCCGAAAATCCCCCCCCCCTCCCCCCCCCTGCTGGACCCCCCCCCCTCCTCCCCCCCCCCCCCCCTTCCCCCGGCAAAACCCCCCCCTCCCCCTAACCCCCCCCCCTCCCCTCCCCCTCGAAAACCGGGGGGGGTCACTACCGGTTCGAATCCCCCCCCCCCCCCCCTCCGGATCTGGAAAACGGGGGGGGTCACTACTGGTTCCCCCTCCCCCCCCCCCCCCACCCCTTCGAAAGCCGGAGGGGGATCACTACCGGTTCGACCCCCTCCCCCCACGCACCGCCAGCAAACGACTCCCGGTCCCTACCACCGTCCGCATCACATCCCCCACTGTTGTTCCCAGCACCACTGTCCTCACCACCACTGTCCCCACTGGTTCCACCACCGTCCCTACTGTCCCCACCAGTGCCCCCACCACTGTCGCACTGTCCCCACTGTTCCCACCACTGTTCCCACCACTGTTCCCACCACGGTTCCACTCTCCCCACTGTCTCCACGGACCCAACCACTGCCCGACTATCCCCACTGTCCCCACTGTCCCACTGACTCCTCCGCTGTCCCACTGAGCTGTCCCACTGTTCCCACCACTGTCCCCACTGTCCCCACCACTGTCCCCACTGTACCTCTGTCCCATTGTCCCACCGCCGTCCTCGCCACCGCCTTCACCACTGTCCCCACCACCATTGTACCCTCCACTGTCCCACTGTTTCCACCTCATTCCCACTGTCCCCACACCACTGTCCCCACCACCACCGTCCCACCACTGTCCACTGTCCCCCCCGTTCCCACCATTGTCCCCACCACTGTCCCCACCACTACCGTCCCCACCACTGTCCCACTGTCCCACTGTCCCCACCACTGTCCCGCTGTCCCCTCACCACTGTCCCCACCAACACCGTCCCCACCACTGTCCGCACCCCCACTCGGTTTTCGAGGGGGGGGGGGTTCGAACCGGTAGTGACCCCCCCCCCTTTTCATGATGAACTGGGGGGGGGGGAGGGGTTCGAACCGGTAGTGACCCCCCCCGGTTTTCCGGAGGGGGGGGGAGGGGGGGGGAGGTGTTCGAACCGGTAGTGACCCCCCCCGGTTTTCCGCCAGCAGCGGTAGAACACGCTCTTTCATATATAGGAACCGATGTAAAACGCTGACAAGCGGATACGCATGAGAAGGGCACTTTGTAGAAACATACGTAAACACAGAGAGGATTCGCGCTCCAGGGGGGGGCCCAGTCTATAGAAACATATGTAAAACGCCGGGCATTGGAGCCACTCCTGTGGCCTTCTGAGGCCTCCTGCTCCTGGCGTTTCCTGCGGCCTCCTGCGGCCTCCTGTGGCCTCCACAGAGGATTCGCATTCCAGGGGGGGGGGGGGGGGGGCAATCTGGGCGGCGCCGGGCGGCGGGGCCCAGCGGCAGCGAGGCGGCGGCAGGGTGGGGGGGGGGAGCCAGCAAGGCGGGCTGCCGGCCACACACACACACACACACACTTCACATACACACACACACACACACACACGCACACACACACACGCATACACACACAGACACCCATACACACACACACACACACTTCACATACACACACACACACACACACACGCACACACACACACACGCAAACACACACAGACACCCATACACACACACACACACACACACACACACACACACACACACACACACACACACACGCGCATGCACTCATACACCCATACACACTTCACACATTTCACACACTTCACGCACACACGCACACACACACACACACACTTCACACAGACACATATCAGCCAGCGTTGACTCAAAATAGAAAAAAAAAAAAAAAAAAAAGACAAGAGGAAGACGAGAGAAGGATGGGAGGAGGACGAAAGGAGGACGGGAGCAGGATGGGAAGAGGACGGGAGGAAAAACATCAGGCAAGCGGACGCAAGCAAACGCAAGCGAGCAAGAACGAGCAAGCAAGAGCCAGCGACCAAGTGCAAGCAAGCAAGGGCAAGCAAGCGCAAGCAAGCGATAGCAAGCACGCAAGAGCAAGCGAGCAAGAGCACGCAAGAGAGCAAGCACGCAAGAGCAAGCAAGGGCGTAGGCATAAGAGTTAAGGGGGAGGCATAGGCATCGGCATAGGAATCGGCAGAGCCATCGGAATTAGGGGGGCATCGGAATTAGGGGGCAACGGACCAATTAGTAGGGCTTGACTTAGAATCCCCATAGGGCAAATCTAGTTGGAGAACACACAGACACACAACCACACACACACACACACTTCTGACAACGCGGCCACGCGAGCAGCGGCGCGGGTGTCGGGCGAAAAGACGCACGCGCCCGGCCCAGATCAGGCGGCGTGGAGATACTGGATCTGTCCATACGGGGTCAACAGCATCACTCGCGAGGGGGCAGTCGCGAGGGGAGCAGCGGAGGAGAGGGGGAGACGGCAGACGTACCGAAGAGTGCGCAGTCCAGGCAGCAAGGAGGGGGGGGCGCCGTGACGGCCCGCAAGGGCGGAGCGCGCAGGGGCGAGGCGACGGGCAGGACGAGGACCCCGGAAAAGCAGGACGAGGACAGGCAGGATACAGCGGCAGCGGAGGAGCACCACCGACTCGAAAGGCGCACACGGCCGCACGGAGAGCGAACGGTCGACCCGCAGGGGCCCCCCCCTGGTGAGGGAGCGGTGCCTGTGCCGGGGGCGGCCGCCCAGGGCGAGGACGACCGACAGGGGAGCGCATCAGCGCGCACCCCCCGGGGGAGAGGCTATGGGGAGGCCGCGCGGGGCCACGAGGGGGTGGCGGGTGCGGAGCGCGCCCCAAGTACGGGTGCACGGCGAGCGCCGCGAGGGATCAGCGCCCCACAAACGGGGACTCCACTAACGGGCACTTTGGCCAGTGACCCAGCGAACCCAACCCTTCCCGATGCGGGCAACGCTGCATTGCCAGAAAGAGGCCCTAAAGTGGCAACTTTCGGCAAACTTGCAAAGTACCCGTTAGTAAGTACCCGTTACGGTGCCGTTGAAGGGAGAGTGACGAGGCAGAGCCGTGGGCCGCTGGTGTAAGCTGACAGGGCGCCGCCGTGGGATGGCGAGGACTCCGGGCGGCGGCTTCGGCCGGGCGCGGGCTGGGCGCGACAGGCCCATGGGAGGATAGCCGCTCCCTGTGACGGGACTGCGGGGCGTCGCCCGAGTGGTCCCATTCGGGGATGGAGCCCAGGGATTCCCTGAGTTGAGCGGCAATGTAGAAGTCTGCGTTGGCGTGCCTGCCGCCAGCCAGGGTCGGTCGCGCGCGCTGCACAAGAGCTTGACGCTCGCGCTGGGCCTCTGGCGTGCCAGCAACGGCGGGGGCGAAATCGCAGACTAACGACTCGGAACGCGCACTGACAAGGGGCCGGGGAGCGGGAGAGGCGGGTTTGCAGCAACGCTCCCCCGCCTCGGCAGCCATTTGCCTCAGAGGCTCCACAGGGGGCCGTGCTAGCAGCACACTGCGCACTGTACATTTTTTTGTGGTCGCGGGCGGACGCGGATTCGCAGTCGCCGAGCTGAGAGGTCTGGGCCACGGGCCTGTCAAATTAGCAACGCGCAAGCCTAAAAGCACGCACTGTACATCAGCGTTGCGTTTAGGAAAAGTCGTCGCGGCGTGAGCGGGCCGCAGGCGGGGTCGAGGGTGGGCAGCAGGTGGGGCGGCAAAGGAGCCTCAGACCCGTCGCGGGCCAGGGCAGGCGGACCCGCCGCTGGAGTGGAGCCACGGCTGGTCACGGGGGGGGCGCAGCAGCAGGGCGCGGTGGCGAGCTGGCGGGAGACGCGGGTTCTCGGAGCGGCCCCGGGCTTGCGTGGGCAGGTCCTGATCAGTGGATCCGCCGAGGGTCGGACGTACCGAGCTCCCACGGCCCGCACGTGAGGGGCCAGCAGGGAGAACGCCCGCGGCCCGGTCCCGCGAGGGGCCCTCCGCCCAGGAACCGGCACTTCAGCAGGGGGGGTGCCAGCCGAGGAGGCCCGGGATGACGGCACGCGCAGAAGGGCAGAAGGAGAGAGGCGGGTGCCAGTCGGCGTCGGGAACTGCGGGCTCGCTCCGCGGCGCGGAGGCGCTGCATGAGGCTCATGCAGCGCCTCCGCGCTTATGCCGGCGCTCATGCCATGAGCGTCGGCCAGAGCGCCGACAGGGCTCCGTCTTCTCAGGAGTGCCCTGTGGACGGAGGACCTCGCCTGTCTAGCAGCGGCGGGGGTGGACTTCACTGCAGTATGGACGGCGCCCTCGGCCGGGGCGGAGCCAGGCTGGGCACTGCGGCGATCTGGTGTGTGTGTGGGGGGGGTGAGCGGCTCCCCAGTTGAAGTCGCGTGGTGGTGGCGCGGGCTGCTCGCGCAGGAGCTGGGTGGCAAGGGCACGCCGGTCGGGCTTGGACAGCGAGGCCCAGTCGCCGAGTCCAGCAGACTCCCAGCCATGGTGCAGTCCACATATCCTTGCGAGCGGCACGCATGACCCTCTGCGCGGTGCGGGCCGTCTCTGGGTTAGGTAGGCGGCGGCAGGGTCATGGCCGCGAGGGAGCCCAGAAGGGGAAACAACTTGCTGGCGCACCCTGCGGACCCTCCGGCGCGCGCGAGGAAGGACTTAAAGCACGTGGGGGGGGGGGCAGCGGGCCGTGCAGAGCGTGGGCGTCGAGAAACGGACGAGGTGCGCCCGCCAGCGGGTTGCTCGGAAGTCGCCGAGCTGGCGGCGACCTGCACCAGGTCGGCAGACGCTGGCGCGGCGGTGGCAGCGCCGTGGAGGTGCGAGGACGGCACCGCAGGCGCGGGGGCGGGGCGGGGGGCGGCGGTCGGCGGTGGCAGGCGCGGGCGCCGCGCTGGCCAGGGGCGGTGGCGGGCTTGCGCCGTGCCCGCGGCACGGCTGGCGGGGGCACGGCGCGCGGCGGGGCGGCGCCCCGGAGGGGGACAGGCGGCAGCCGGTGCGCCTCTGCCGGAAGCAGGGCCGCCCGCGGGGGCGGCAGTGCTGGCCCGTGCGCGCGAGGCGTGGCGCCCCTGCGTGCCCTCGAGGAGGAAGTCGGCCAGAGCATCATCGGTGCACCTGGACGGGTCAGCCATCGGTGGGACGCCAGTCGGGGAAGCGGAGCTGCAGGAAGCTCTGCCAACGGACGCGGTTTGGTCTGTCCCCGCGAGGGCCCCTGGCCCTGCAGGCCTCCACCACACGCTGGCATAGGACAGTGCGTCCGAGGCCTCGGATCGCTGCGATGTCGACCTCGAGGTCGGCTGGGGCGTCAGGTGCCGAGCCAGAGCAGGACGGGGCGCGAGAGGAGGAGTTGCTGCCTTTGTCGATGGTCGACGGCGGAGCGGCCTGAAGGGGGAGAAGCACGGCACGACACGCCTGGCTACACCTCGAGGAGCTGCTCCGCAACTGGGCGTCGCGGCCACGCGCGCGGCGGCGCGACGTAGAGCAGATCAAGCGAGCGCGCGCACCGGCCTGGCCCACGCGACGCAGTGACACACACACACACACACAGACACACACACACACACACACACACACACACGCGCGCACACCTTGGTCGGCGGCGCAGGCGGACGCCATCGCGGCCGGTCAGAGGGTGGGCCGCGCGCCGCCACGAACATAATCAAAAACGACTTGGGCGTGGCTTAATGGGGGGGTCACAAATGGGGGGGTCAAAAAAGGTCCCCTTTCGTGCCCCTTTCGGGCCCCTCCGGAGCCCCAGGGGGCTCGTTTAGGTACCGTTTGGGTACCTTTTCGGACCACGCTCGCCACCCCCCCATTTATGACCCCCCCATTACGCGGCGCCCAAACGACAGGTCCCCGAGGACTGCCGGCCCGTGCCCGCCCTGGCCGCGGCGCCTGCTTCCAGTTGAGGCACGCGCAGAGGTCCGCTGGCGCGGCCCCGAGCAGAGGCAGCAGGAGGTGCAGGAGCACGGCCGCGACGGCCAGGGACGGCATCGCTGGGCGGCCTGCGCGGACGTCCAACGTCTTGAAGTTCAGGGCGGAAGCTGCTCACACTTACCATGTTCTGCCTCCTCGGGCTGTTTTCGGGCTCCGGGGGCCGTCAATCGGAGCATGGTGAGTTGAGACAGCGGCAGCTCAAAGTCGGTTCCTGGACCCCTCGCGGGGTCCGAATGCAATCGTACTCCGAGCTGTGTCCAGCAGTGGCGACGAAGGGGCACCCCGAAGGCCAACTACCGCTGTCTCAAGCTGCGCTCCGCTCGGAATGAAACGCCGACCCGGGCCGACCCGGGGGGAAACGTTTCCAGGAACTCTGCGTTGACACAAATCAAAATCTCGGATGAATGTTTGCGCGGGCACAAACATCCCACCCGCCCTCCAGGCGCAGGCGGTTTGGAGCGCTTCCTCTTCCAACCACTGTCTTTTCCTCCGGTGAAGGGTAACTGCTCGCTGTCAGTGAACACCCGCTGCCCCACTCCGGCCGCCAACCAAAAAGAATGAGCCCACTCCTGCACGTCGGACAAGAATACACAAAACATGCACGTGGTCACTCTGCCTTGGTTATCCCAACAACGTGTCTGCAAAAGCCCTATACATATGGCTTCCAAGGCCAACTGGCGGCTTGCGCAATCCCGAATCCGTGGCTGGCCCGTGGTTTCGGTGGTTTGGCTGGCCCGATTCTTGAGGATATCATCGCCTTGGCCGCTGCATCCCCTGAAGAACCCGTGCAAGTTTCTGAGATCACGCGCGGATATTGATGATGGCCTTGATGGGGAATGGCGCGCGCAGAAAATATGACATACGTTGTGGGGGGCAGCAACTTTTGTTCAACGTGTTCAAAACGAACTCGACATTGTAACGAGTGGAAACAGCCGTCTTCGACTGGTTTGTTTTGTGTGCGCGAGTACGAACAGGCACATGTGGGCGCATTGAACTACTCGTACGGCTCACAATGGTTTTGTATGTAGGGTTATATATGTATGTATGCGTATATATTTGTATAACATGTCAACCGAAACATGTCCACCGCGCTCTGAATGGAACATACCCTGGCGGGATGGGGGCGGACCAACGCTGGTAGGAAGGACCATGGGCCCATCACGCACGCGGAGCACAAAGGTAACTGCGGGGGGGAAGCCGACTGGCACAGAACATCGGAGAGTAACACTCACAAGTAATACATTCAAGCGATGTTGAAGTCTGGCTTGTTTGGAAACGTGATCATACCCATCCCGTCCTACCACATCTCGTCCGAACAGTCCCCTGTTGCACAATAAAATCGTAGCATACACCTCTCGTCCGATGGGGATGAAAATATTACCATCCTGTTCGCAAGATCCCCACTCAAGGTCCTGCAAGTTGATGAACTCATGCGTGCACCCGGGTAGTGGCGTGGATGAGCACTGGCATGCGCGCAGATCATCAGTCACGGTCTTCATCACGATCAAACGATGCATGGTTTTGAAATGCTCTGCCTTGCGCGCGCAGACGCGCGGCTGTGGATGTGGCCCGCACTGCTCCCCGAACCGTGCTTTGAGCAGGGAACGACCGTCCCGGCATTCCTATAGTCCTACCACGACATTGTCGTAGAACCCAAAGATGTTCTCAGAACGAAAACAACGTTCTTCGAACATAAACCCGATGTGTTAAAACAAGACAGACTCCGCCAGAAATGTTCTAAGAGCAGTTCGTGGAAACCACAAAGGGTTCTTAGAACAGGGTTTGATAGGGCCATCGGCGCGCCAGGACGCTTCGCACTCCAGCAGCGCGAGACCTGCCGCGCGTGCCGAGGTGGCGCCCTGGTGGCCAGCGCGGGCGCCTCATGGCCGCCCCGCGTGCGCGATGGCCGGGTCTGCCAGGAAGGTCTCGCCTGGAGCTCTGCGCCCTCGCCGCAGTGGTGACCAATACAGTCGACCAGTTCGGTAAGGATGCGCAATAAGGATGCAAGGGCCTTGGCCGCCCATTTCGAAGCGTCTCGAGCGGGACGCGGCCAGCGAAAGTGGCGAAGGACGGACTGAGGAGGCAAGGAAGCAAGGGTACCCTTGGGAAGGTTGCCTATCCTTACTATGCGGGTTGACTGTACTCCGCGGGCCTCTGGGGACTCGCCGAGCGCAGCCCTACTCAGCGCCACCCTCTTGTTAGGTCGGGCATGTCCCCCTACAGGCGGAGCTTGGGCGAAACATAACAGATAGTCAAACAATGCTCCCCAAATGCTCAAAATAGTAAAAAAAATTAGCCTGGCGAAGAACCCAACCATATGCAGTTGTCAATACCGCAGCTGCGGGTTTCATCTTCAATGGAACTCCCCATAGGACTACGGAACGTGTGAGGGGTGTGCCGAGATGGGTGCCACTGGGGCATTCGGCGAAGCTCCCTATGGGGACATGAAACACGCGCGGGGCGTGCCGACATGGGTGGCGGAAACGCATGTGCGGGCCGCCACTGGGGCCTCCAGTGGAACTCCCTGTGGGTCCCCGAAACATAATGCTGCTGCGGGGGGGGGGGAGGGCGGGATGGGTGGCGGAGACGCATGTAAGCGTCGCTACTGGGGCCTTCGGTGGAGCTCCCTATGGGGCCACGAAGCGCGTGAGGGGTGTACTGGGATGTGTGGCGGGGACGCATGTGAGCGCCGCCACTGGGGCCTTCGTGGGGCCACGAAACGTGTGAGGGGTGTGCCGAATTAGGTGCGGGTGGTGACGCATGCGGGCGGTGCCACTGGGGCCTTCGGTGGAGCTCTCTATGGGGCCACGAAACCTGTTGTTGTGAGGGGCGTGCCGGGATGGGTGGCGGGGACGCATGTGAGCGCGGCCGCTGGGGCCTTCGGTGGAGCTCCCTATGGGGCCACGAAACGTGTGAGGGGTGTGCCGAATTGGGTGGGTGTGGGTGACGCATGTGAGCGCCGCCACTGGGGCCTCCGGTGGATGATGGGGCCACGAAACCTGTCAGGGATGTGCCGAAATGGGTGTGCGGGACGCATGCGCATGTGAGCGCCGCCACTGGGGCCTTCGGTGGAGCTCCCTATGGGGCCACGAAACGTGTGAGGGGTGTGCCGAATTGGGTGTGCGTGACGCATGCGGGCGCAGCACTGGGGCCTTCGGTGGAGCTCCCTATGGGGCCACGAAACGTGTGAGGGTGTGCGAATTGGGTGTGCGGCGCATGCGGGCGGCATTGGGGCCTTCTGGGGCTCCCTATGGGGCACGAAACGTGAGGGGTGTGCCGAATTGGGCGTGCGGGACGCATGCGGGCACAGCACTGGGGCCTTCGGTGGACTCGTGTGCCTTTGGGGTGTGCGGGCGACAAACGTGTGAGGGGTGTGCCGAATTGGGTGTGCGACGCATGCGGACGGGGCCTTCGGTGGAGGGGCCACTGAGGGGTGTGCCGAATTGGGTGTGCGGGACGCATGCGGGCGGCAGCACTGGGGCCTTCGGTGGGGCTCCCTATGGGGCCACGAAACGTGTGAGGGGTGTGCCGAATTGGGCGTGCGGGACGCATGCGGGCGGCAGGCAGGGCTCCCTATGGGGCCACGAAACGTGTGAGGGGTGTGCCGTTTGGTGTGCGGGACGCATGCGGGCGGCAGCACTGGGGCCTTCGGTGGGGCTCCCTATGGGGCCACGAAACGTGTGAGGGGTGTGCCGAATTGGGTGTGCGGGGCGCATGCGGGCGGCAGCACTGGGGCCTTCGGTGGGGCTCCCTATGGGGCCACGAAACGTGTGAGGGGTGTGCCGAATTGGGTGTGCGGGACGCATGCGGGCGGCAGCACTGGGGCCTTCGGTGGGGCTCCCTATGGGGCCACGAAACGTGTGAGGGGTGTGCCGAAATTGGGTGTGCGGGACGCATGCGGGCGGCAGCAGTGGGCCTCGGTGGGGCTCTATCCACGAAACGTGTGAGGGGTGAGCTCCCTGGGTGTGCGGGACGCATGCGGACGGCAGCACTGGGGCCTTCGGTGGAGCTCCCTGTGGGGCCACGAAACGTGTGAGGGGTGTGCCGAAATGGGTGTGCGGGACGCATGCGGACGGCAGCCATGGGGCCTTCGGTGGAGCTCCCTATGGGGCACGAAACGTGTGAGGGGTGTGCCGAATGGGTGTGCGGGACGCATGCGGACGGCAGCCTGGGGCCTTCGGTGGAGCTCCCTATGGGGCCACGAAACGTGTGAGGGGTGTGCCGAATTGGGTGTGCGGGACGCATGCGGGCGGCAGCACTGGGGCCTTCGGTGGGGCTCCCTATGGGGCCACGAAACGTGTGAGGGGTGTGCCGAATTGGGTGTGCGGGACGCATGCGGGCGGCAGCACTGGGGCCTTCGGTGGGGCTCCCTATGTGGCCACGAAACGTGTGAGGGGTGTGCCGAATTGGGTGTGCGGGACGCATGCGGGCGGCAGCACTGGGGCCTTCGGCGGAGCTCCCATGGGGCTACGAAGCGGTGTACTGGGCGGGTGAAACGCAGGGAAGAGGGGGAGGAGGGAGGAGGAGGCCCAGGATGAGGAAGGAAGAAGGAAGGAGACGCGGGGCGCCGAACGGCAATTCTAGCTGAGACGTCCCACCAAAATCGGCGCGAACGGGCTCGTGAGATCAGCCAGGGTGGCTCCCCCTTGGGGCTCCCAAATGATGCCCCTGGCAGCGTTTTGTGGCCATGAGGCTCTCAAGAGATACATGTTGGGGAAGCCAAACGGCAATTCTAGCTGAGACGTCCCACCAAAATCGGCGCGAACGGGCTCGTGAGATCAGCCAGGGTGGCTCCCCCTTGGGGCTCCCAAATGATGCCCCTGGCAGCGTTTTGTGACCATGAGGCTCTCAAGAGATACATGTTGGGGCGCCAAACGGCAATTCTAGCTGAGACGTCCCACCAAAATCGGCGCGAACGGGCTCGTGAGATCAGCCAGGGTGGCTCCCCCTTGGGGCTCCCAAAGGATGCCCCTGGCAGCGTTTTGTGGCCATGAGCCCCTCAAGAGGTACATGTTCGGGGCGCCAAACGGTAATTCTAGCTGAGACGGCCCACCAAAATCGGCGCGAACGGGCTCGTGAGAACAGCCAGGGTGGCTCCCCCTTGGGGCTCCCAAATGATGCCCCTGGCAGCGTTTTGTGACCATGAGGCTCTCAAGAGATACATGTTGGGGGCGCCAAACGGCAATTCTAGCTGAGACGTCCCACCAAAATCGGCGCGAACGGGCTCGTGAGATCAGCCAGGGTGGCTCCCCCTTGGGGCTCCCAAATGATGCCCCTGGCAGCGTTTTGTGACCATGAGGCTCTCAAGAGATACATGTTGGGGGCGCCAAACGGCAATTCTAGCTGAGACGTCCCACCAAAATCGGCGCGAACGGGCTCGTGAGATCAGCCAGGGTGGCTCCCCCTTGGGGCTCCCAAATGATGCCCCTGGCAGCGTTTTGTGACCATGAGGCTCTCAAGAGATACATGTTGGGGAAGCCAAACGGCAATTCTAGCTGAGACGTCCCACCAAAATCGGCGCGAACGGGCTCGTGAGATCAGCCAGGGTGGCTCCCCCTTGGGGCTCCCAAATGATGCCCCTGGCAGCGTTTTGCGACCATGAGGCTCTCAAGAGATACATGTTGGGGGCGCCAAACGGCAATTCTAGCTGAGACGTCCCACCAAAATCGGCGCGAACGGGCTCGTGAGATCAGCCAGGGTGGCTCCCCCTTGGGGCTCCCAAATGATGCCCCTGGCAGCGTTTTGTGACCATGAGGCTCTCAAGAGATACATGTTGGGGCGCCAAACGGCAATTCTAGCTGAGACGTCCCACCAAAATCGGCGCGAACGGGCTCGTGAGATCAGCCAGGGTGGCTCCCCCTTGGGGCTCCCAAATGATGCCCCTGGCAGCGTTTTGCGACCATGAGGCTCTCAAGAGATACATGTTGGGGCGCCAAACGGCAATTCTAGCTGAGACGTCCCACCAAAATCGGCGCGAACGGGCTCGTGAGATCAGCCAGGGTGGCTCCCCCTTGGGGCTCCCAAATGATGCCCCTGGCAGCGTTTTGTGACCATGAGGCTCTCAAGAGATACATGTTGGGGGCGCCAAACGGCAATTCTAGCTGAGACGTCCCACCAAAATCGGCGCGAACGGGCTCGTGAGATCAGCCAGGGTGGCTCCCCCTTGGGGCTCCCAAATGATGCCCCTGGCAGCGTTTTGTGACCATGAGGCTCTCAAGAGATACATGTTGGGGGCGCCAAACGGCAATTCTAGCTGAGACGTCCCACCAAAATCGGCGCGAACGGGCTCGTGAGATCAGCCAGGGTGGCTCCCCCTTGGGGCTCCCAAATGATGCCCCTGGCAGCGTTTTGTGATCATGAGAGAGTGCGAGTGTGAGCTTAACTTATCTTATCTTATCTTGAAATCTCTTCTTATCATATCTTGTGCTATCTTATCTTATCTTGTAGTATATTATCTTGTCTTGTCTTATCTGGTGATTATCATTGGGAGGAGGGAGGCGCGAGCGGGAGGAAGAAGGAGGAGGAGGAGTGGGAGGCGTCAGAGTAATAACAAGAACCCCAATCCTTAGGATATGGGGAAAAAAGTCCCCTGACTATGTTTTAACTGTTTTGGAAGATTGCCCCTGTAGAGGGACAGGCCCGACCTAACCCTATCGGGAACTCGGCAGGCCCACCACTCGAATCGGGGCAGGACGGGCAGCGCCTGCCTGCAACTCTCCCCCGCGACGTCCCGCCCGAGAGCGCGGCTTCCTGCCACCTGCCTGCCACCCCTCCTGCGCGATGTCGATACAGTCGGGGCCTTGACCTAAGGAACCCTAAATAAGGAACGAGGCCCCTTTTTGTCCATAAGTCAACCTTCGATTTCCGGTCGAGAACATGAGGGAAGCCTGAGGCAAGCTGTGAAACACTTAAGGAACGCGGAGCCCCTCCCCAACGAAAAGGGTTCCTTCTTCAGGGCCCCGACTGTACGTCCACCACTGGGTACACCTCGCCGGCCCTGACCTACGGTCACGAACTTTTGCTTTGGCGTGTCGCGACGTCGGCCCCGGCGACACGTCATGCCCTGCACGCGGACAGCGTGCCGCTCTCCTCCGCGGGGGCGGGAGGCTGGGAACAGCTCGAGACGCTGACGCTGGAGAATAGGGAAGCGAGTGGCGCGTCGCGCCAAAGCCTGGTGGGCGAGGACCGGTGGTGCGACACACTGAGCCAAAGTTCCCGACCGTAACTTCAGCCCTGCCACCTATCCTGCCACCTACAGTGGGAGCTGATTATAGTGGACCAGCGAGAGGACACAAGGCCCTTCCGAGGGCCACCTTGCCACAATACTGCAGAAGGCATGGGTTTGCAAACACAAGACAAAGGTACACGTCGTTCATTTCTCATCGTGCTCAGTTCAAATTGTGCTCGCTTCTAATTGTTCCCGGCCCCCTGGTGGCCAGGAACAATGAGACATGAAAGGATCTCGGCCCCCCAAAAAGTCAAAGAACTCTCGAAGCATCAGACATGACCAATACGAGCCCTTCATTGGGCAGGGTCGACTTACGAATCAACCTCGCCTGTGGGGCCCGTGCTTCCTGCCCCTGCAGGCGCGGGCTGCCCCGCCCGTGACGCTCCGGGCCCGCCCTCGGGCGCCGCATCGCGCGCGCCGCCCCGGCGAGAGGGGGGGGGGGCCCAGGCCGCCGGTCTCCCGCGGCGGGCGTTGGGAGGCAGGAGGGCGTCGAGGGTCCGAGTCGGCGGTGGACGAGCCTCCCTTTCGTAAGCCTCCCCTTAGTGAAAGCGGCCTCATAGTGAGTGGAGTGAGCCCAGGTCCCTTCGAGCTCTCTGTATTGGGCTTCGCAGATAGACCTTACAGAGCCCAGACCCCCAAAAATTCCAGGCGTCCTTGGGCGCTCTTGGCCAGTCCAAAAGAGCAATGAGAACACAGCACGTTCTTGCGTGACGCTTTTGATAATATTCGGCGGTGGACAAGCCTGCCTTTCGTAAACCTCCCCTTGCTGAACATGGCCTGGGACCGAAACCGACGGACCTGGACCCGCAAACATGACGGCCGCGACGCCCTCTCGCGAACCGAAAGCGGCCAATTCCTGGATCGACGCGTCAGGGTAGGAGGTCGATCAAGCTCCGACCGAGGAGGCCTTCGAGCGTTTTGGGGGGCTTTCTCCATGGGCCTCGGGAGGCCTCCGGGAGCAGCCGGCGGAGCTCCAGGGGCCCTCCCGGGGCGGCGCCAGGGCGCGTGCCGACGGGATGGGGCCGCAGGAGCAGGAGCGGGGGGGGGCGGGTGAGGAGGAGGAGGAGGAGGAGGAGGAGGAGGAGGGGGAGGAGGAGGAGGAGGAGGGGGAGGAGGGGGGGGAGGAGGAGGATAATCGGGAGGAGGAGGAGGAGGAGGAGGACATCGGATCGACTACATCATGGCGGCCGAGATGCTCACCCAAGCCCTGCAAGACTGCAGGGCAGTCCCCGACATCGAGATCGTGAAGAGACGCCAATAGGCCGACATGCCCCGCGAAGATTACACACCAGTACAAGCTGCATTGACCTGGAAGGCATCGACGAGATCTACAACAAAAAGGTATTCCCCTAAGATCGACAGAACGAAGCTGAACGACCAACTTTGTGGTCTGCGGGTCGGGAGCGGGCCCCTTCCTTGCAAGAGCCAAACGGGACGCGGGTGGCCCGAATTGGGGAGACAGGGCGCGGGCGGGCGGGGCCTCAGGCGGCCGGAGGGCTCAGAAAGCAGGCGGTGCCGAAACAGACGGAGCGACCAAGAGGCAGTCATAGTATTCAACGACGCCCTCAACTCCACCGCGCCTCCAGCATGGGGCTCCGACTGCGGCGAGCACGTCTGCTGCTGCACGCTGAGTGTCATGGAGAGGCCGCCGTCGCCGCGATCCCGAGGCAGCAGAAGAGAGAGTGCTGGGAGTGCATCTCTGACCAGGCACTCGACTTCATCTCAGATCGACGAACGCTTGGGAAGATCCTTCGAAAGGACGCACAACTTCGTACACGGCATCCAGCGGTACAGCGGCGTATCAAGAAGGACACAAAACGTACCCGAACATGCCCATTACGACAAACTCCGCTTCAGGCTGCCGACGCTGTGTTCGGAACTGCGCTGCAGATCAATATCGCAGCCTACGAGGCCAGCGCCAGCGGGAACACTCATTCTTCGACGCTATCATCAAGAATAGGTAGAACGACACCAGGAAAGTGGCCTCGAAGCAAGTGAACGCTGACTACGACAATTTCATCAATACCAAGGCCGAAACAAAAAGCAGCCAATGCAAGAAGCAACGACGAGCCCTACTACGAGAGCAAGTACATCAACAAGCTACTCATCTTCGGATGCCGCAAGAAAAAACAAGGACGTACCCGATGATGACCGACAGCAATGGCAACGTACGCAGCAGCAGTCAAGGCCCAAGAAGCTACACACCACTCCAGAAATATCGAAGAATCTAGATACCTAAACAAACTCCAGGCAGTAGACCGATATAACAGCACCAACGACATCACGACTGCACAAATGGAACGCAGAATCGACAACTTCGCCAGCATTTACGAGCTCGAAGACCAACTTGCACGAGCCAAGGTCGGACGAACAGCTGGACCAGACGAAATCACCAACAACTTGACGACAATCGCACCATGAGAAATGGCAAGGCACATGCACCCAATGACTAACAAGACCGCCCTTTATCGCACACAAAGGGTCACGACTTACCCATTTCTGGAAAGGAAAAGGCAACCAGGAGCAGCTACAACAGCACAGGTGCAAATCGCTAGCCAACACAATCACCAAGCACCACTACCGATATATAAGGAAGTGCATGAAAGAACGACATGGCCGCCAACAGGCGGACGACATGGCCGCCAACATCCAAGCCATCAAGCCCAAGGCCAAGCTAACACGATTTGGACTCCTACGGCTTGTCGCTGTTATTCCCCACATCCTAAATGGGCGTGCTGATTTCTCTGCACACCTCCGCGCAGGATGACACCCCACCTCTTCTGCACATTCATTATCATTAGTACCACCACCATCATCATCAGCACACACACGCCCACTCATAATATGCAGCACACTCTCGCACACACACGCGCACACACACTCACTCATCATCACCATCGCCAGCATCATCAGACTAGCACACCTCCTCATCAGCGCCACTATCACCAACTCAACATCACCATCATCACACACTCATCACTAACACCGTCCCATTGTGATCACCGGCCAAGACGGAGCCTCGTCTGTGAGTGCACTGCGTGGAAGTCTCAGGCGGGCCACCTCCCCCGATGGGATCTGCACTTCATGTTGGTAATCCGAGCGGGCCATCGAAATCCTGTAACTGCCGTCACTTTTGGGTCCCTCAGGCCTGAATCTCGAGAAAGTCTCAAGCGGGGGCCTCGTCTGTGAGTGAATTGCGAAGAAGTTTCGGGCGGGAGGCCCCTCCCTATGGGGTACGCGCTTCATGTTAATAATCCGAGCTGATCATCGGCATCCTGCAACTGTAATCACTTTTTGGCATCTCAGGGCTGAACCTTGAGGAATTTTCATGCGGGAGCCTCGTCCGTGAGTGAATTGCGAGGAAGTCTCAGGCAGGAACCTCTCCCCTATGGGGTCAGCACCTCGCAATGGCAAGCCAAGCGGGTCATCGGAATCTTGTAAGTGTCGTTATTTTTGAGTTCCGCAGCCCTGAATCTTGATGATGTCCCGGGCGGGAGCATCGTCTGTGAGTGAAGTGCGAGGAACTCTCAGGCGGAAGCCCCCTCCGGTCCGCACTGCATGTTGGTAATCCGAACGGGTCACAGGAATCCTGTAGGTGTCCTCACTTTCGGGCTCCCCCGGCCTGAATCTGGAGGGAGTCTCAGGCGGGAGCCTCGTCTGTAAGTGAATTGCGGGAAAACCCCCTCCCTGTGGGACCAGCGCTTCGCGCATTTTTATCCAAGCGGGCTGTCAGAAATTCTTAGTTGTCGTCATTCTTGGGCTCCCCAGGCCTAAATTTGAGGAGGTCTCAAGCGGGAGCCTCGTCGGTGAGTGAAATGCAAACAAAAACTTAAACGGGAACCCCTCCATATGGGTCCCGCACGCACGTTGGCAATCCGAGCGGGTCTTCGGAATCCTGTAATCGTCTCTGTCGGGTTCCTCATGCCTGAATCCTGAGGAAGTCTCAGGCGGGAGCCTCGTAGCGGGAACCCCCCCTCTCAATGGGAGTCTTATGTCAACGTTGGCGTTCGAGCGGGCCGCCAGCAAACCGGCAACGTGGAATCCGACCGGGCTCCTCTGGCATGCATATGGCGGAAACCAGGCCGGGGACTTTTCAGCCAGGGGAGCTCCTTGGGGGAGCGGAGTGGGCGGGGTCGGGGAGTGGAGGGGGAAGAAGGGGAGAGAGGAAAAGAGGAGGGGAGGGCCCAAGATGATTGGATGTCCCTGGAAAAACGCTCGCAATATCTTGGGCGACTCCAAGCCCCGACGAGGGGGATCCTCCAACGCCTCCTCCTCTTCCTCCTCCTCCCCACCTCCTCCTGTTTCTCCGCCTCCCCCTCCCCATCCTCCTTCTCTCTATATGTATCTCTCGGTTTGTTTCTCTCTTTCTCTCGTTTATTAAATATTTCTCTCTTTCTCTCTCTCTCTATCTCTTTTTTTTTTGTCTCTCTCTCTCTCTCTCTCTCTCTTTCCCCCATTTCTCTCTCTCTCTCTCTCTTTGTATGTGTTCTCACTCTCTCTCTCTCACTCTCTCTCTCTCTCTCTCTTTCTCTCCTTCATCCTCCGACTCTAAGAGTTCGTTGGAATCCGAGCGGGCCGTCAGATCCACTGGGCCCCGGAGGAATCCGAACAAAGTCTTCTGGGTTCCTGAAAAGGCCACTCGCTCGACCCATCAGAGGAGGAGGGATGCTGCATCTCTGCGTCATGCTTTCCCGCGCCACGTGCACGCGGAACGTGCGGATCCTGCGGCCGCCCCCGCCAGAGTTCCTGGAGCGCGGGCCGCCGGCGTCCCTGCGAAAGGCGCTCAAGGAGCTCGGCAAGAGACTTGCAAGCTCCAGGGCAGAGGAGGAACAGCTCGCGGCAAAGCTGGGTTTCGTGCTGCCTCCCGCCTGAACGCGGCCACGGCTAGCTCGATGCCTGCGGGATTGTCCCCACGGCTTGCTCCCGCGCCCCAGCAGCTCGCGGGGTTGTCCCAACGGTCTGGCCCGCAGGATTGCCCCAACGGCTGCGCGATGTGGCCAGTCGAGAGTGCGCCCGTGCTGGCCGAGGCGGCGACGGCGCCGAGGAAAACCGACACTGGCGCTCTTGCAATAAAAGGTGGCTGGGTTGAGAAAAACCAAGAGGGCGAGGAGGGGGCAACGAGGGAGCGGGAGGAGGGCCTGCGCGAGGGCGAGAAGGATAATGATGCAGAGGAGACAGTAAAGACGCCTCACCAATGACGAAGACGACGATGATGGGGCACTCCCAAAGTAGCCGAGAAGATTATCATGTGGGGTCCTACCGTCGGAGTAATTGTTCAAAGCAGGCACGTGGATGACAAATCAGAAGACCGACGCTGACAAACTTAATTCTGCATACAAGGCTGCAGTAAGAAAAACTCAAGGTATCAGCCATCACAAGATGAAAGACGATCGCATCACGAGCACCAAGATCATCGGCGACGCGAGACTACCACGACTACCACATCGACTACGCCGCGCACGACTCCGCGAAGTTATCCGCATACTAGTCCAAAGCCCACAAGAACTTCAAGCCATGCTGGACTACGACATCAATGCTGCGGGACAGTGGAGCACCACATTGATCAACGTCATGACCGAAATTCGCGAATACGCCGATCCAAACCGAATGCTCTCGCTACCTGGCAATACTCCGAGCTGGACCGAGATGGCCCGAAACGAACCCACGACTTTCAAGAGCATCGTAGCCCAATCGTATGGAAGATTGATCGAGGAGACAACTGAAGAAACACATCGAATCGGAAGTGAGGGGGTGAGATCGAAGTGGAACGGAGAGCCCCCCTACCGGGAAATCGGTTTCGGTTTCGTGTTCGTGCGTGCCGCGCGTGCGGGCGAGGCGAAGCTGCGTGGGCGGGCGAGAAGAAAGTCTCCTCCGGCTGAGGCGCGGCCGGACCAAATGATTCCTCTCCGGGGGCCGGTGCCGCGCGGTGTCCCGCCGGTGACCCGCCTCCGGCTGAGGCGCGGCCAGACCAAATGTTTCCTTTCCGGGTGCCAATGCCGCGCGGTGTCCGGCCGGTGTCCCGCCAGTGTCCTGTCGGTGTCCCGAAGATGATGATGATGATGATGATGATGATGATGATGATGATGATGATGATGATGTCGATGATGCTGATGATGCTGATGATGATGTCGATGATGCTGATGATGATGATGGTGATGGGGGGTGATGATGACGGTGTCCCCATGTTGAGGATAACGTTGACGATGTTGATGGTGATGACGATTATGGTGATGGTGATGATGATGGTGTCCCGATGATGATGATGTTGATGAGGATAATGGTGTTCCTGATGATGATGATGGTGCCCCGATGATGATGTTGATGATTATGATATTGTTGATGATGGTGAGATGATGATCGTATAATGGTGAATATGATGAATATGATGATGATGGTGATGATGGTGTCCCGATGATGAGGAGGTTGATGATGATGCCGTTGATGATGAAGATGATGATGATGGTGTCTCGATGATGATGATGTTGATATTGATGATGACGATGATGGTGTCCCGATGATGATGATTATGTTGAGGATGGTGGTGAAGTGATGATGATGATCTTGATGATGGTGGTCCGATGATTGTGATGCTGATGATGATGCTGATGATGATGGTGCCCCGATGATAATGATGATGGTGATGATGAGGATGGTGACGATGATGATGGTGTCCCGATGATGGTGATGTTGATGATGATGGTGACGATGATGGTGCCCCGATGATGGTGCCCCGATGATGGTGATGATGATGATGGTGATGAGGTGATGATGATGCCCCGATGGTGATGATGTTGATGACGTTGATGACGATGATGACGACGTTGATTGTGGGATCGATTGTGATATCAATAGTGAGGTCGATAGTGAGACCGAATGTGAGATCGAATGTGAGATCGATAGTGAGATCGATAGTGAGATCGATTGTGAGATCGATAGTCAGATCGATCGAATGAAATAAGTCGAGTGAGATCGATTGTGAGATCGATCGAGTGAGATCGATCGAACGAGACCGATAGTGAGATCGATAGTGAGACCGATCGAGTGAGACGTTGGTTGCCCCCCCCCCGAACCTCCTTATCACCCGAAGGGTGGTCGTATAGGGAAATGGAGACGATCGCTCGACAAGATTTGCCCGGGCACCAATCTCCATCCCTTGCACATGCAAAGGCCACATGGCATCGACGGAGAACAGCAGCACATGTGCTATCAATGCGGGGCAGTCCTCAACAGAAAAGCAGCTTACCAAAAGCAGTAAACGCAACGCACCGACCCCAGAACGACATCACCAGCAAAGAAGTTGTGACTACGTGACAGATCTGCCGAACCAAGTACTGGACCCTGAACGCCTCCTGATGCATTTGAAAGCGACCCCTAGATGCGCCATACCGCTACCCGAACTCAGTGGTGGGCCAGACGCCGAGGAGATCGAAGCGAACCTGCGAGAAATACGACGAACACGACGTACCAGCAAAGCAAAAGGACTATCCGAGGACTACGCCGAGAAGCCGCGTGCCAAGCTACAAGGCCCCCCTCGAGCTCGAGGATACCAGCCAGCAGACCTCGACAGCACAACCTCCAGGATGCCAATCGCGACACCTAACGAAAGCACGACAGGACACGAAGCGCCCAGCGAGCACGACGGAGTCGACACAAATCAAGAACGACGCCAGCAGCATAACGACACTGACACACAAGGAGACGCCACGGCTGGACACGACTCCAGAACCAAAGGCATCCTCACATTCACCGACGCTGTGCGCTCCAAATAATATATTCAATCACAATTCAAACCCAGGCTATAAAAAGCCAACGTGTCCACAAGCATCCTGACTGTCGCGATCAACCCTGACAGCAATCCCGACTGCGCAGCGACGAAACATACAAGACACCACGACAGATGGTGGCCCCGAGCGATAAAGAACGGCGACGTCGGCGCGATCGGGATTGACTTCACAACCGGCACCACTGACGCCGACAGACAGCTACGCGACTTGCACCAACCATGGGGAAACAAGACGACAGGACAAATAAAGCAAGAAAAGGGAAACCTCGACAACGAAACTACCTACGACATCATCACCATCGCATGGGCTTGTGTGGCATGCGATATCCCGTTCACCATGGAAGACAGCGACCTACGACGGTTGGCAATACCTGAACTCGAGCATCCCGTCAACCTCAAGCATCTGGTGCGCACGACCGAGCTGCTCACGA
>CAUYUJ010016893.1:568841-633841 GCA_963575745.1 Prorocentrum cordatum
CCGCGTGACCCCCCCCCCTAGTGCTCGCGAAAATGGCGACAGGTGCGCATTCGGAAGGCAATGCCTCGTTCGGGTCTGCGTGGGACGTCACTCCGCTGCATCCAGGCTCACAGAAGTGCCGACAGAGGAGTAGAGGGCAGCACCAAGGACTCGAGCCCGCTTCTGGATGAGCGTAGGATGTCACTCAGCTAGATATCCCAGGCGCGCAAAAAAGTGGCGACGGCTACGCAACTTGCAGCATTCAAGGCAGGCGAGGTCTCCATTCGTTGTGCGCAGCCATGCACTCCGCTGGTGCCCCGGGAACACACGAAAGGCACAACACCTCACATGCGTCCCCGTAGCCCCTCACCCCGACCAGGCCGACAGTGAGCACACAGGAAGGCGAGGTCTCGTTTGCGTCTGCGTAGCCCAGCGCCCCGCTGGAGCCCCAACGAGCCCACCAACGTGCTGACAGTTACGCAGTTGGCGGCACCGAGAGAGGCGAGGTCTTGTTTGGGCCTGCGTAGCCCTGCACCCCGTCGGATCCCGAAAGAGTTCACAAAACTGGGCGCGTGTGGGTCTCGGTGGCCTGTGGGCGGCGCGTTGGGTCTGCGTGGGTCTGGTTGGCCTTCGTTTGGGTATGCGTGGCCCCACTCTGCGCTGGACGTCCAGGAGCGCACGAACGTTGCGACAGTTAGGGGTTTAGCAGCACCGACGTCGAGCGAGGTCTGATTCGGGCGTCGCCCCATACTTGCTTCTCGCGAGGTCCACTGAAGTGACTAGCTGGCTGACTGTCTGACTGGCTGACTGGTCGCACCGTTCGCATGTCGGTCATTTTTCGACCGCCGAGTGCGGAACAGATAGCGCAAACAAAACCAGGCTTCTTGATCATCGGCCGCCGAATGCGCAACCTATTGCGTATCAAATGCCAGGCCGTTATGCTCTCGGCCGCCGAGTAGGCAACCTATGGCGCAGCCAATGGCAGGCCAGTGTGTGCTCGGCCATCGCATGTGCAACCTGTGGCGAAACTAAAGGCACTTAATGCGCAACCTATGGCCCAACCAACATCAGGCTGTTGTTCACTCGGCCAAGAATGTGCAACCTTTGGCGAACACACTCGTAGAAGGTAGTTCGATTCTCGGCCACCGAAGGCGCGCGCAACCTAGATGGCACGGCAAGTATAAAACTGTCCGATGGTCGGCGACCGATTGCGTAACATGTGCCGTCAACAAAGGCAGGCTGTTTTATCACCGGCCAGCGAGTGCTCCGAACGCTGCACCCATCCCAGAAACCTTCTCATCATGCGAAGGGTGGTCGTAACGGTATTATTTCACATACATGCTAGGTGCTTGAATATGCGTTGCACTTGTGATGTAGGCGCGCTTGGGACTGAAAGGAGCCAGAGGGTCCTTCCTGATCCAGAAAGAGCGGTCGTAAGGTCGAACGTGCTTGCTTCAGCCAGCAGCAGTAAATTCTGAAACCGACGCCTGAATGAGGCTGGTAGCAACTCCGCCACCGTGCCGCGAGACACGGAATGGAGCGACCTCGGGTCCTCAAGAGCCCCCAATCCTCAATAGTGCATAATTACGGTGAGGGCATTGAAACGGGGACCCTTGGATAAGGAATCCAGGGTATGAAGGCCATCGGAACACCGATTGAGACTTTGCCATGGGCATCGCTGTAATCACCGCCGCAGTCGTCAGATAATGAATCCTCCAGGGTCTGAAGCCTCCCGGGGACATTCCTTACGAACGCCCCTACCGTAGTAACCCATGCCCTGAAGGGTGCCCAGGGCCCCGAGCGCTTGACTTCCCAGGGCGGCTCGCGTGCCTCTTGGGGTGCTCTGCAGGCCTCTGTGGAGGTGTGGCGCGCGTCTGCTCCCGGGTGCCAGGAGGCCCCGACGTGGGCCAAGAGGGTCCCCCTCCCCTCCCTCCTCCGCTGCTCGTGTGGCTCCTTCCTACCCCTTCCCCACCCTTCCCCCCTCCCCTCCCCCTCCCCCTCCTCCTCGTCCTCCCCCTCCTCCCCTCGGCACGGACTCGATTCGCCGGAGTCTTGGTTCGCCGGGGCTCGGATCGCCGGAGCTTGGTTCGCCGGGGCTTGGTTCGCTGGGGCTCGCTTCGCCAGGGCTCGCTTCGCCAGGGCTCGCTTCGCCAGGGCTCGCTTCGCCACGGCTCGATTCGCCCAGCTCGGTTCGCCGAGACTCGGTTTGCCGGGGCTTGCTTCGCCTGTCTCGTTTCGCTGGGGCTCGTTTTGCTGGAGTCTCGTTTGCGCTTGAGTCTCGTTTCGAAGGAGGCTGGTTTCGCCAGAGTCTCGTTTCGCCAGGGCTCGTTTCGCCGGGGCTCGTTTCGTCAGGGCTCGTTTCGCCAAGGCTTGATTCGCGGGGGCTCGCTTCGCTGGGCACGTGAAGGATCCAGAGGAGGAGGGGGAGCAGGCAGGCGGACCCTGACGGGCGAGTCGGGTCGGGCGGGCGGACCCTGACGGGCGGGTTAGGTCGGGCGAAACATTAACGTATGACGTTTCATCCAGTTAGCACGCGCGAGCCCGAAAGGGCGGGTCGGGTCGGGGGCGGACCTTAACGGGCGGGTCGGGTCCGGGGGGCGGACCTTACCGGGCGGGTCGGGTCGGGAGGGCGGATCCTGACGTCGGGTCGGGTGGGCGGACCCTATATAACGGGCGGGTCGGGTCGGGTGAGCGGGGCATTAGCACGCGAGAGCCCTAACGGGCGGGTCGGGTCGGGCGGACGCGAGATTCAAGTATGACGCATCATCGAGTTAGCACGCGCGAGCCCTAACGGGCGGGTCGGATCGGGCGGGCGGACCCTAACGGGCGGGTCGGGTAGGGCGGGTGGACCTGAACGGGCGGGTCGGGTCGGGCGGGCGGAGCCGGTCGAATCGAGACTCGGGCGAACTGAGCCTGGGCGAATCCAGCCGGGCGATTCGAGCCCTGGGCGAATCGAGCTGGGCAAATCGAGTCCCGAACGGATCGGCGAATCGAGCCTCTGGCGAATCGAGCTGGCCGAATCCAGCCAAGGCGAATCGAGCTGGGCGAATCGAGACAAGGGCTAATCGAGCCGGACGATTCGAGCTGGGGCGACTCGAGCCGGGCAAAGAAAGTCGGGCGAATTGAGAATCGGCGACTCGAGCCCAGCGAAGCAAGCCAGGCGAATCGAGACTCAGGGAAATCGAGCCAGGCGAATCGAGCCGGGCGAATCGAGCCTCGGCGAATCGAGCCAGGCGAATCGAGCGGGGCGAATCGAGACTCGGCCGAATCAAGCCGGGCGAATGGAGACTCGGTGAATCGAGCCGGGTGAATCGAGACTCGGGGAATCGAGCCGGGCGAATCGAGACTCGGGCGAATCAAGCCTACGCCCTCCCCTCGTCCCCCCCCCCCGAGCTCTTTCGCGCGTCCCCTCGATACCACCAGGCCGGTCCCATGGGACCCCCGAGACGGCCCACGAGCGCTCAAAGACGCCAGACTGGAGGCGGGGCCCCCAAAGACGCCCCAAGAGGGCTTCAGGAGGACCCCCAAGAGGGTCCCAAGAGGAGAAGAGCATAAACTCCCACGTGATGTTTGAATGAATGATCAGTCTTCCAACGCCCCAAGGCAACTCAAGAGGCGCCGAAGGTCGCCCCACGAGGTCTTAGGAGGATTCCCGAATCACTCCATCCCAGCACAAGAAGCCCCGACGAGACCCACGCCCGCCCCCAAGATGCCGCCAAGAGGTCCGAGATAGTGCCCAACGTTTGGCCGCATGGGAATTTCCAAAGGCCAGTGGTGACTGTGGTTCGCCGTAGGCGTCTTCGATAAATTCACGAATGTTTACAGCTGCGTGCGTGCCTATGCCCTACGAAGCCACTTGAAAGATTCCGACTGCACCGAAATCCAGCATTCTTCTGGCCAAACAACTAATAATCAACCTCTACCAACTACACTAAACGGCTTAAAATGTCGGCGTCGAGGACATCCTGCGGCATTCAATCCAGGACCCTCCAGACTCTAGACGAGACGTTCACTTAAACCGTGCTCTCCCATCCGCTTAACTCTCCTGCTCGTCTTGTGCCACTGTAAATGCTTGTGCCCCATTTCCTATTCGACAACCCCTGGCGCTTCAGACCGGCGCGCGGATGCAATGCCAACAGCGACCACCGATCCTGGATTGCCGTCCTGAGGCGAGCCTTGCACAGTGTGAGATGCTGACCCTTGTGTTTTGGAGGCTTACACAGACACCAGCGTGCCGCTCTCTCCATTATATTCGCCGCTTCCTTGTGTCTCGAGGGTGTGTCAGACTGGCTCGACTAGGCCCTGCCAGTCCAAACGCGTTGGCTTACCATGCCGCACCATTATATTGAACCCTTGTTCCCGAAATATTCCGCAAGCAGACAGGGAACGATAGGGACGACGCTCGAAAAAACGGTTGTCGACATGAAGCAGCATTACCTGTCAATCCGTCGGTGTTCCCCGCATGGGGTCTTATGGGCCTATCCTGCTGATGCTTCTGTCTTGCCAGCCCACATGGGATCAAGCAACATCATGCAGGCACGCCTAAGTGAGCAAACAACTGCCTATTCACGAAGGTATCCCTCGCTTGCCGATGCCAAGCCCTGGTTGTCCGCTCTACCGTTGCTCGCGCTCCTCATATTGCTCATGACGTCGTCGAGCGGAAAAGTTGAATGAGGAAAGCGAGGGGAAGCGAGAAGGATCAAGACGAGGATAATGGTGAATAATACCTGGAAGTGAGAAGCAGGAGGAGGAAAAGCACGAGAGGGACCCAGAGGGGCGGCAATGCTGAGGCGGAGGTGATGCAGTGTTGGCACCAAGCCCCTGTCCAATCGTAGGCACATGACGCTGTCATATCTGCTGCTGCTGTTTGGAGATGGCACGCAACTGCGGCGCAATCCGCATGTGTCGTGTAGCAGGGTATGGCAACTGTCAGACGCCGCACCCCCTTGCTCACGCACAGGCTGGAGCCGAGACCTCCCCACCCTGTCATCCCTCCCCCCCCCCTGCCCTCCACCATCGTCCTACTCCCCCTCCCCCTGCCATATAAGAAATGAGCCCCTGGGGAAGGAATCCTGGACCCCGGGGCAGCGGCTTCTCGTCCCGAGTCGGTCTCTGACGGTCCCGGGGACCAGGGATCGCCCAGGGAACCCGAAGAGGGCGAACACACTCCAGGATCCGCTCCGACCGGGGCCCCTTTCGGTGAACAGATGTTTTGATTCGCGGGTCGAGAGCGCACCTCTTCCGGTCGAAGCTAAGCGGGCCGCGCGAAGCTTGAATTAACAATGAGGGGGAGGAAGGGGGGAGAGCGCAGCCTCAGGGCGAGGCCGGGGGAGGCAAACCCCTTTCGGTGAACAGGTGATGGAATAAGCATAGAAACTCGGAGGTCCGCGCGGATTTCTCGGATCGCCCCCGGACCCTCCTCCCTGGCGCTCGAAGCGCGCTAGGGGCGGTGCCGGAGGCGCCGCCAAGGGGGCCCCAGCGCCGATCTGAGGAATCCGCGCGGGCCTTCGAGCTTCCATGTTTATGTCACTGTTTGTTCCCCTGTTTGAAAGGGCCCTGGGACACACAAATAAATACACACAAGTATTCACTTCGTGGAGCTCCCCATATGTGCATCTCATGTTTTATATTATGCTGTAGCGAGCGTCTGTTCATGAGCGTTTGACTATAATAGCCCGTCAACGTTGGCGACAGGCCCGACGAAGACGAGTGCATCCTTGATACAACTGAGTGGGTATGAGTCAGAGTGAGCTGAGTATGATTGAACATGAGCCTCGTCATCTTCACTCCCCCTCCTCAGCTGCCAGGCCGTGCCCTCCTCAGCCTGCGGTAACTTCGAAGCTTCCCAGATGTGCATACTCTTACTCCTCCTCCTCCTCCTCCTCCCCCTCCTCCTCCTCCTCCACCTCCTCCTCCTCCTCCTCCTCCTCCTCCTCCTCCTCCTCCTCCTCCCCCGTTCCTCCATCCTCAAAATCTGCTATGAAAGCCAAGGATGTTGAGCACAAAAACAAGCAAACCGCCTGAGACATCCCCACAAACTGGCCGCGAACGGGCCCGTGATATACCCCCTGGCGGCTCCCCTTAGGGGTGCTGAAGCCAGCGCCCCGCCTGAGACATCCTCAAAATCTACTAAAGCCAAGGACGTTGAGCACGGAAACGAGCAAACCGCCTGAGACATCCCCACAAACTGGCCGCGAACGGGCCCGTGATATACCCCCTGGCGGCTCCCCTTAGGGGTGCTGAAACCAGCGCCCCGCCTGAGACATCCTCACAATCTGCTATGAAAGCCAAGGATGTTGAGCACGAAAACGAGCAAACCGCCTGAGACATCCCCACAAACTGGCCGCGAACGGGCCCGTGATATACCCCCTGGCGGCTCCCCTTAGGGGTGCTGAAACCAGCGCCCCGCCTGAGACATCCTCAAAATGATTCACTGCGTGGAGCTCCCCATATGTGCATCTACTCGCATGGACCTGTCCGCCGTGAATGTCTAGGCGCAAGAGCTTTCGAATACTAACGGGCTTCAGTTGTGACGGTCTGGACATCAATCTAACTGCGAATGAATTGGAGTGTGAATGAGCCTCAGTAGTACAAGCGCGTCTCTGTGCATGAGCCTGGGGCCTCCTGGGGCCTCCTGAAACCTACTGGGGCTTCCTGGGGTCTCCAGGAGCCTCTTGGGACCTCCTGGGACCTGCTAGGAAGGTTTCGTGCCCCAGGAGAGGCGCAATCTATAGCAACAGACGTACATAAAACATTGCGGATTAGAGCCACTTTTTTTATGACCAAGGCAGCCCGTGCGGCACGAGCCGATCCTGCCGCCAACAAGGCGAGAGCCGCAAAATGCGGCCAGGAGGCTCCGCAAACAGCGGCCTCCAAGTTGCAGCACACTCGCCACGCCACGTGGGTGTGCAATGCGGCGCCTCCCACAAAAGGTGAGAAGCAGAAAGCGCCCAGAGGCTACCGCAACAGCTCGAGGAGTGTCGCCGCGGCAGCGGGCGCGCTGGGTCAGCGAGCGGCACGGCGGGCGCGGCGCGAGCCCTCGCCGTCGATGCGTCTGGCCGCCTCTTCGATGGACTCAGGCTCCCAGACCGCGCCTCCGTGCCAGGCCCCAGGATCAGCGAGAAGCCGTCTCACCCAGCGGAGCCCCTCGCGCTGCTGGGCAGGCGTCGGGGGCACCTCCACCCCAGCTGCGGCATCGGCGGCCTGCCAGCCAGGTCTGCGGAGGTCGCGGTCGTCGATGGGCACCGCGGCACCCTTGACGACCTGAAGTCGGAGTCGATCGAGGCGAAGGCGAGCACGAACCGCCGCACCAAGCTGGGGAGCGGGCGCGAGGGCCGCGGCGTCCCCCACCACCAGCTCCAGCACGTCACCGTGCACCTCCTCCACGACCTCCTCCTCGGGCCCTTCCTCGAGCCCGTCGGCAGAGATGAACACCACGGAGGCGTCTCCCTGCCCGTCGTCGACGTCGTCAGCCGCAGCGCCGACGGTGAGAGCCTCGGGGCCCTCCGCCACCACGAAGTCCGCGTCACAAGCCGAAGGGGGCGCGCTCGAGGCCGCGCTCGCGCCCGCCGCGGAGTGGTTGAAGCCGTCCAGCTCCTTCAGGCCGCCTCCGAACTCGTGGCAGGCAAGCTGCCTGGCCGAGCCCTGCTCCGCATGCTCGAGGTCCCCTTCCCACCAGCGGGGCCCCGAGGCGAGCGGGGCGGGCACGGGGGCAGCCGAAAGACGCGCTCGATCAGCGAGAGCGAAGCGGGCGCCGGCTGGGAGGCTGCGCCCGCGGCGGCAGGCGACCTCCCAGGAATCCGACACGCCCTCGGCGGCCGAGCGAGCCGCGGGCTGGCGCCGGTGGGGCAGGGCGCCGGAAGCCCCGCGAGGCGGCCGCAGCCGCACCGGAGGCCCAGCACCAGCAGGGCGAAGAGGAGGAAGATCTCCACGGCCTCGAACACCAGCGCTGCGACCGTGACGAGGCTGCCCCCCATGCCGACCCCGCCGTGCCCTCGGAGCAGCCGAGCGTTGCAGGCGGTTGAGCGCCCGCTGAGATAGCCTGCGCACCTCCGCCGCCGAGATCGTCGGGTTGTGGCTGACCACGTTCCGACGCCCGACGTCCAGGGTGGCTGCAGGCTCGTTGAGGAGGTCCGCCGCCATGACGGGCGCGACCAGCGCCAGCCTTGCGACGACCTCGGGGGCCGCAGCGCGGAGCAGCGGGTCCCTCTTGCCGTCCAGGTCCGCGGAGTCCTCGCACAAGCTGTCGACGTCGCCGCCCGAGCCAGCACCAGGAAGACCACCACCGTCATGGACAGCATCCGCCGCAGGGGAGCGGAGCCGCGGGCCTCCTGCGCGGCTGCGCGCGCCGCAGCCGTGGCCACCGCCTGGCTAGCGTCCAGCGCGTGGCCCAGCTCCGCCTGGAGCCGCGCGCACTCCGCCTCGAGGACGGTCACCCGCGCCAGGGCCGCCTGCAGCCGCCCAGCGCAGGCAGCGCGAGCCGCCGCCTGCCTGGAGCGCCTCGCGGGCCAGAGGGAGCCCCCAGCGCATGGCGGCTCAGCAGCCGCACGGGCTGCTTGGCCGCCGCCCGCAGCCATCTCCCCAAGCTTCCGATCACTGCGGCCTCCCGCGGGGCCCAAAACGAGAGCGAGCAGAATGGGAACGGCTTGAGCCAAAATGGCTACGGAGGGATTAAAGCCACAGGAGAAGGGCAATATATAGGAACACGCGTAAAACACCAAGGACTCGTGCCCCAGGAGAGGCCCAATATATAGGAACATGAGTAAAACATTTAGGATTGTGTGCACAGGAGAAGGACCATCTATAGAAACATACGTAGAACATCAAAGAATCGTGCTCCAGGTAAGGCCCAATCGATAGGAGCATACGTAAAACGCATGGGATTGGAGCCACTCCTGTTGCCTTCTGAGGCCTCCTGCTCCTGGGGCCTCTCGGGGCCTCCTGTTGCCTTCCGAGGCCTCCTGGCGCTTCCTGTTGCCTCCTGGGGCCTCCTGTGGTTTCCTGAGGCCTTCTGGAGCTTCCTGGGGCCTCCTGGAGCCTCTTGGGACATCCTGTGGCCTCTTGAGTCTTTCTGTGGCCTCCTGATGCCTCCTGGGACCTCATGTGGTCTCCTGGGGCCTCCTGGAGCCTGTTGGAGCCTCCTGTGGCATCCTGAAAAGAATCTGCGCCCACGAGCCTGGCCACCAAAACAAGCAAACCGATCGAGACATCCTCAAAATCTGGCCCACCTGGGGGGTGAAAATGAGCGCCTCGCTCGAGACATCCTCCAAATCTGCTCCGAAAGCGAAGGATGTTGAGCCCAGAAACAAGCAAACCGCCTGAGACATCCCCACAAAATGGCCGCGAACGAGCCCGTGCAACCACCCCTGGCGGCTCCCCTTAGGGCCACGAGCCTGGCCACGAAAACAAGCAAACCGATCGAGACATCCTCAAAATCTGGCCCACCTGGGGGTGAAAATGAGCGCCTCGCTCGAGACATCCTCCAAATCTGCTCCGAAAGCGAATGATGTTGGGCCCAGAAACAAGCAAACCGCCTGAGACATCCCCACAAAATGGCCGCGAACGAGCCCGTGCAAACACCCCTGGCGGCTCCCCTTAGGGCCACGAGCCTGGCCACCAAAACAAGCAAACCGATCGAGACATCCTCAAAATCTGGCCCACCTGGGGGGTGAAAATGAGCGCCTCGCTCGAGACATCCTCCAAATCTGCTCCGAAAGCGAAGGATGTTGGCACAGAAAACAGGCAAACCGCTCGAGACATCCCCACAAAATTCCGCGAACGGGACCCCGTGAAATACCCCCCCGCCGCCCCCCTTAGAGTGCTGAGACGAGCGAATCGCCTGAGACATCCTCCAAATCTGCTCCGAAAACGAAACATGTTGGATCAGAAAATGGCCAAACCGCCTGAGACATCCCCACAAAATTCCGCGAACGGGACCCCGTGAAATACCCCCCCGCCGCCCCCCTTAGATTGCTGAGACGAGCGAATCGCCTGAGTCTGAGTGATGACTGAGTCTGAGTGATGAGAGAGCATGAGTGAGTCTGAGTGATGAGTGAATCTGAGTGGTGAGTCTGAGTGATGAGTGGTGTGTCTGAGTGAGGACTGAGTCTGAGTGATGAGTGAGTCTTGATGAGTGAGTCTGAGTGATGAGTGTGGTGTTCTGTCCTGTTCTGTGTCCTTCCGGCGCGGTCCGCCAATAACAAGAACCCCATCTTTGGATATGGGGAATCAGCTATGAAAGCCAAGGATGTTGAGCACGAAAACGAGCAAACCGCCTGAGACATCCCAACAAACTGGCCGCGAACAGGCCCGTGATACACCCCCTGGCGGCTCCCCTTAGGGGTGCTGAAACCAGCGCCCCGAGTATGAGCAAGTCTGGGTATGAGCAAGTCTGAGTATGAGTAAGTCCGACAGGAGGGGAGGACGAAGGAGGAGGAGGAGAGGAGAAGAGGAGGAAGAGAAGAGGAAGTAGGAGGCGTCCAAGTAATAACAATAACCCCATCTTAGGATATGGGGAAATAAACATATTCCTCATATTTTCCTATATCTTCTGGGTTGTTGTCTTCCCCCCCCTTCCCATATGTTCCCATATTTTCCTGGGAATCGACGATTAATTGTGTCTGTGTGTTTCTTTCCCTCCTGACTGCTTCCCGTCAAGCTGATAGTGCCCTCTCCCCAGACCTCCGAGGTCGTGATATTTTCACAAGGTCGACCCCTGGAGGCCTCGCGCCCCCGCGCGGGGCTGGCTCTTCGACCTTGGCTTTTCCCGTTGACGGCCCCTGGGCCCAGCAAGGCCCCCGGAGGCGGAATAACGATACACACACACACACACCTTTCGCCGAAATATGTTTCACGACGCGAGGGGGTATGTCCAGGGGTCAAAAGCCGACCCCAGACATGTCCTTAGGCGTGTTCTGGTAAGGATTTCAAGGCGCATCCAACGAGGACAGTGAGAAGCCTCCCGGAGGTCCAAGAGGCGAAAAGAGTCCAAATACCTTGGTCCTCGAATCGGGTGCAACGAACAGGCGGGACAGGAAGAGGGCAGTGAGCACATCATGGCCCGAGGCATGTGCGCGGACGATGGGGGGGGTCGCAGGAGAGGTAGCGAAAGAGAAGGTGTCATGGCATCGGAGGGGATTTGTGGCCCTGGCCATGATCCCCCCCCTGTGCTCTCCCCTCCTCGACGCCCCATCAAAAACATAGAAAAACGTCCAACATATCTGGCTCCTCTAAGTTCGCGCCTCGCAATTCGACTTGGCATGAAAGAAACGGCTCCTGAGGGAAACGGGTCCTGGGCCCTGGGGCCTTCCCCCGGGACCAGCTTTCGCCCTGAGTCGCTCTCGGACAGCCCCCCGGGGCCCTGGCAATCCAAGCCGTTTCCTCGGACCTGTTTACTCCATGGCGACTCGATGCTCTCAGCTGCCCCAATGCGCAGCACGGAGCCCGTAGCGTGCTGGCACGGAGCTCGGCACGCAGACGGAAAACGTAGGTCTGGCACGATACGTTCGATCAAGCGTGGGCCCAAACCCATTGAGCCAACACGCAGCGTGCGAACGCGGACGGTTCGAACACGGCACGCGCTGCGTTTGCAAAACGGGCGCACCAGGGCGACTGCCCAGACCGCCGCCATGACATGCTCATGACGTCGACCCCCAGAGGTCTCGCCCCCTTCCCATGGCACCGCTGTTTCATGCTGAGCCGTTCCTCGCCATCGCTCGGACGTCCATTCCCTGTGTTATGTTCGGTTTCGTGCGTGTTTTTTTTTCGCCAAATGATCAAGGATGCTCCTCGATGGTTCTCGCCGAGAAAAAATGCACACGTCCGAGCGATGCCAGGGTTCTCTTGACGGCCCCGAGGCCCGGGAAAGGGCCCCCGGAAGGCCGAACACGAGGCCCCCGCAGCACCTCCCGCCGTGACTCGCCCGGAGCACTTCCTTTGGGCGGAGGGCACGGGGCGAGATCTGAAATGCCGCTCCCATGGCTTCGCGAGGCTCGCAGCTGCGAGCGGTGGCTCGCAGGGCGGACTGCTCTCCGAGGCGCAAGAAGCCCACCTGGCTCTCACCCCGAGCCCTCTCCTTCTCCTCCTCCTCCCCCTCCTCTTCCTCCCCCTCCTCCTCCTCCTCCTCCTCCTCCTCCTCCTCCTCCTCCTCCTCCTCCTCCTCCTCCTCCCCCGCCCCAAGCGCATTGCTCCGCTCGCCCGGGGCTCGGCGGGCGGGCCGAGGATCGCCCGGGGGGCCTCGCGCGCCCGGGCGGGGGCGGCGCCGCGCCGCGGGTCCTCTAGGTGCCTTCCGGCACGGGCGCCCGGCTCCGGCCGCACCGGCCCACGGCCTCGGGGGCGGCGGGGGCGCGGGGGCCGCCCGGGGGGGGCGCCCCCCCAGCCCCGACCCCCTCGCGTCATGAAAAAATCACGACGGGAGGTTTTTCGCTATTTTCGGCCTCTGGGGGCCCATACCGGGACTCGAGACCGTCAAAAAACGACTCAGGATGAAAAACCGGTCCCGGGGAAGGGGTCGGGACCTCTGGGGGTCGCGTCATGAAAAAATCATGACGTCGGGGGTCTGGGAGCGGCGCCGCGCCAGAGTTGGGTCGGGCATGTCCCCCCACTACGGGGGGGATTTTGGGGGCGAAAGGTGAGAGATCCTCCAACCATGCCCCCCAAAGGGGCAAAAGTAGTCCAAACATCGTCCCCAGACCTTTTTTTAGACTGCTTCTGAATAGACCTCCTGTAGAGGGACAGGCCCGACTTGACGCCAGAGTGACCTGGGGCAAGGGTGACCTTCGCTGCGCGACTTAATGGGGGCGCGGGGTGGCCAAGCCCGGGCGCGCAGGCCGCTGCTACCGCTTCGCGTGCAGCGATCGGGGGCCCCAAAAATTGGGCCCGCACCAACAGGTCACTCTGGGGAAAGTTCACTCTGGCGTGTAGTCGACCCCACCCCCCGTTCCTCCCCTTTACCATCGCTCGGACGTCCATTCCCCGTGCATTGTTCGGTTTCGTGCATGTTCTTTGTCGCAAGAGGGTCCCAAACGCTCCTCATGGTCCCCGCAGGGAAAAACGCACACGTCCGGGCGACGCCAACATTGGATACCATATCTTTTCGGTCGCGATGGGTAGCGATCGATCGACACTCCAAATGGGTCGCGACCGATCGCGACCGATTCCAAAACTGGTCGCGACCGATCGCGGCAGGTCAGTCGCGATCGATTTTGAAGCAAATCGGTCGCGACCGATCCCAGAGTTTGAAACAAAAGCGGAAGTGACCGATCTCGTCGGTCGCGGCTAGATCACTACAGCATCCAATGATCAGGGTCCTCCTCATCCACTCTCTTCCCTCAGCTCCCTCCCCACTGCCTCCCCAGACCCCCCTCGAGTCATGACAAGTACACGCCGGGGATTTTGTTTTTTTTCGGCCTCTGGGGGGCTCGATCGGGCCTCAAGGCCGTCGAGAAGACGACCCAGGATGAAAAACCCGTCCCGGGGAATGGGTCGAGACCTCTGGCGATGAAAGAATCATGACGTCGGGAGTCTGGGTCCTTCCCCTCGCTCGCTCCTCCCCCTCCCCTCCCCTCCCCTCTCTTCGCCTGCCCCTCCTCGTATTCCTCCATCACTTCTCGATCCTCCTCCTCAATCCTCCTCGATCCTCCTCCTCTCTCCTCGATCCTCCTCGATCCTCCTCGATCCTCCTCGATCCTCCTCGATCCTCCTCCTCGATCCTCCTCCTCGATCCTCCTCCTCGATCCTCCTCGATCCTCCTTCGCCCCATCCTCTATGCCTCCCTCCTCGATCCTCCTCCTCCTCTCCTGGTCCTCAGGTCACCCTGCATTCCAAATCCGCCCTGCCACCATCGGCACGAAGCAGGCATCTCGCGACGAGCATGTCACAACCATGCTGATCCTGAAACAGATCCCCGATCGACTGGTTCGGTCGCTTCGCCATCTGGGGGCACTGCCTCGGGCCTGGGACCGTAACAGATCCACCTGGGGTGCAAAACTGGCCCCCGATGGGCCCGAGGAGGGGTGCAGAGACCGACTTCGAGCGGGTCTGATCGAGCGTGCCGTACCACTGCCGTCGCGGTCTGGACGCCGAGGCACAGGCCCGCGGACACGCTCCGCGCGGGGCATCCGCGCTACGGCCGCCCTGTCTTCGTTGAGTTGCGGCCGAGGAGTGCATAGGGCGACGAGATCTATGCATATCCACTGCTCCTGGCCAGGCCCATCCTGGGCCCAGGAGCGGTGTATATGCCTCCCTGGCCAAGCCAGGAGGGCGTATACACAGCTCTTGGGCCCAGGATTGGCCTGGCCAGGAGCAGTGGATATGTATAGAGATCGTCGCCCTAGTGCAGAGCGCGGGGCCGTGTCTGTGGGTCGGGGGGTGCGGATGAGGGATCGAACAGAAAAAGGAATCGCCCAACCGAGAAATCGAACTCGGTGTTGGTTCGTGGCGTGCGTGGCGCGAATGCGGGCAAGGCGAGGCGATGCTGCGAGAGTTCCAACTCGAGCAAGGGCCAAGTCAAGCCAAAATGAGTCGGAACCGCCCTGGCCAGTGGATGCGGGCTGCCAGATGGTTGTCTCGATGGGCGTCACGACGGTAGTACTGATGGTTATACGGATGGTTGTCTCGATGGTTGTCCCGACGGTTGTAATTACCGATTGTTGTCCCGATGGTTGTCTCGATGGTTGTGTCGATGATTGTCCAGATGATTGTCCCGATTGCTGTCCTGGTGCTGTCTCGATGGTTGTCTCGATGATTGTCTCGATGGTTGTCCCGATGGTTGTCCTGATGGTTGTCCCGATGGTTGATCCAGTGGTTGTCCCGATGGTTGTTCCGATTGTCGTTCCGATGATTGTCTCGATGATTGTCCCGATGGCTGTCCCGATGATTGTCCAGCTGGTTGCCCCGATGGTTTTGCCAAGCCATTATTACCAACAATGTGCTTGGCAAGGCTGTCAGAACGAAGAAATGCGCTCTGCGAGGCCATTCAGCAAAATCCCCCGATTCGGCGAGTTAGTTTTCAAATGCTACAGTCTGAGCTTCAGCTCTGCTGGGGGGGGTGTCCCGGGTGGCCCTGCCAGGAAAAGGTGGGAGGGGGGAGGCTGCTCTACCATTTCTGGGGCCGCACGGGAGGGGGGAGGCGGGGGAATTCTACCATTTCCAGGGCCGCTCCCGCGCCGCAGGAGAAAAGGTCGGCAACGCCGCCAAGGCCGCCAAGGCGGCCTAAGAGAGCTCCCACACGCCCAAGATGGCCCCAAGACCCAAGACTGACCAAGAGACCCCCAAGAGGCCCCGAGAGCGCTCCAAGAAAATCCTCAAGAGGGTCCCCCAGGAGGCAACAATCATTGATGCATCTTGAATTTTCAACGTTTTTCCCCACATGTTTCGTGGGGTTCTGGTTTTCTTCCCTGCCGCGGCGCACCCGCGTCTCCTCCTCCCCTCCTCCTCTTCATTCCTCTCCTCAGCCCGCGGTCAACACGTGCACGGCAAGTACATGAGACACGCGTCTACATACAGCCGCACGCATGCACACACTCGCACACACAAGACGCATGTTCACTGCATCATACACCGAAGACGTCTGCACAATCTGTGAGGGTCGTCCAGGGCACAGCAGGCATGGCATATTCTCGACACCATAGGGGGTGCGCAGGGGGTGGTTTCTCACCGCGGCCGCTATCCGTGACGGTAGTCCAGGGCATAGCAGGCAGGGCAGATTCTCGACACCAGGAGGGGGTGCGCAGGGGGTGGTCTCTCACCGCGGCCGCTATCCGTGACCGTCGTCCAAGGCACAGCAGGCATGGCATATTCTCGACACCATAAAAGGGGTGCGCAAGGGGTGGTCTCTCACCGCGGCCGCTATCCGTGACGGTCGTCCAGGGCACAGCAGGCATGGCATATTCTCGACACCATAGGGGGTGCGCAGGGGGTGGTCTCTCACCGGCCGGTGACGGTCTGGCATCTCGTGCGCAGGGGGTGGTCTCTCACCGCGGCCGCTATCCGTGACGGTCGTCCAGGCATGGCATATTCATGGTCTCTCACGGCGGCCGCTATACTAGGGCACAGCAGGCATGGCATATCTCGACACCATAGGGGGTGCGCAGGGGGTGGTCTCTCACCGCGGCCGCTATCCGTGACGGTCGTCCAGGGCACAGCAGGCATGGCATATTCTCGACACCATAGGGGGTGCGCAGGGGGTGGTCTCTCACCGCGGCCGCTATCCGTGACGGTCGTCCAGGGCACAGCAGGCATGGCATATTCTCGACACCATAGGGGGTGCGCAGGGGGTGGTCTCTCACCGCGGCCGCTATCCGTGACAGTCGTCCAGGGCACAGCAGGCATGGCATATTCTCGACAGCGTAGGGGGTGCGCAGGGGGTGCTCTCTTACCGCGGCCGCTATCCGTGACAGTCGTCAACGGCACAGCAGGCATGACATATTCTCGACACCATAAGGGGGTGCGCAGGGGGTGGTCTCTCACCGTGGCCGCTATCCGTGACGGTCGCCCAGGGCACAGCAGGCATTGCATATTCTCGACACCGTAGGGGGTGCGCAAGGGGGTGGTCTCTCACCGCGGCCGCTATCCGTGACGGTCGTCCAGGGCACAGCAGGCATGATATTCTCGTAAGGGGGTGCGCAGGGGGTGGTCTCTCACCGCGGCCGCGCCGTGCCGGTCGTCACACAGAGGCATGGACACCATAGGGGGTGCGCAGGGGGTGGTCTCTCACCGCGGCCGCTATCCGTGACGGTCGTCCAGGGCACAGCAGGCATGGCATATTCTCGACACCATAGGGGGTGCGCAGGGGGTGGTCTCTCACCGCGGCCGCTATCCGTGACGGTCGTCCAGGGCACAGCAGGCATGGCATATTCTCGACACCATAGGGGGTGCGCAGGGGGTGGTCTCTCACCGCGGCCGCTATCCGTGACGGTCGTCCAGGGCACAGCAGGCATGGCATATTCTCGACACCATAGGGGGTGCGCAGGGGGTGGTCTCTCACCGCGGCCGCTATCCGTGACGGTCGTCCAGGGCACAGCAGGCATGGCATATTCTCGACACCATAGGGGTGCGCAGGGGGGGTCTCTCACCGCGGCGCTATCCGTGACGGTCGTCCAGGGCACAACAGGCATGGCATATTCTCGACACCAGAGGGGGCGCGCAGGGGCTGGTCTCTCACGGCGGCCGCTATCCGTGACAGTCGTCCAGGGCACAGCAGGCATGGCATATTCTCGCCACACCGGGGGTGCGCAGGGGGTGGTCCCTCACCGCGGCCGCTATCCGTGACGGTCGTCCAGGGCACAGCAAGCATGGCATATTCTCGACACCATAGGGGGTGCGCAGGGGGTGGTCTCTCACCGCGGCCGCTATCCGTGACGGTCGCCCAGGGCACAGCAGGCATGGCATATTCTCGACACCAGGGGGTGCGCAGGGGGGGTCTCTCACCGCGGCCGCTATCCGTGACGTCGTCCAGGGCACAGCAGGCATGGCATATTCTCGACAGCGTAGGGGGTACCGCGGCCGCTAAGTGGTCGTCTCGCGGCCGCTATCCGTGACGGTCGTCCAGGGCACAGCAGGCATGGCATATTCTCGACACCATAGGGGGTGCGCAGGGGGTGGTCTCTCACCGCGGCCGCTATCCGTGACGGTCGTCCAGGGCACAGCAGGCATGGCATATTCTCGACACCATAGGGGGTGCGCAGGGGGTGGTCTCTCACCGCGGCCGCTATCCGTGACGGTCGTCCAGGGCACAGCAGGCATGGCATATTCTCGACACCATAGGGGGTGCGCAGGGGGTGGTCTCTCACCGCGGCCGCTATCCGTGACGGTCGTCCAGGGCACAGCAGGCATGGCATATTCTCGACACCATAAGGGGGTGCGCAGGGGGTGGTCTCTCACCGCGGCCGCTATCCGTGACGGTTGTCCAGGGCACAGCAGGCATGGCATATTCTCGGCACCCGCGGCCGCTATCGGTGACGGTCGTCCAGGGCACAGTAGGCATGGCATATTCTCGACACCATAGGGAGTGCGCAGGGGGTGGTCTCTCACCGCGGCCGCTATCCGTGACGGTCGTCCAGGGCGCAGCAGGCATGGCATATTCTCGACACCATAAGGGGGTGCGCAGGGGGTGGTCTCTCACCGCGGCCGCTATCCGTGACGGTCGTCCAGGGCACAGCGGTATCGGCGGGGCAACGGCCACCAACATCATTCTCACATGCTTCACTTCAGCTCTCATCACTCCAGCCATAATATAAGTATGTGGGGTTCCTCGGTAGCGTAATTGAGGTTCTCGCCTTTTCCAGCCTCCCACGCTCCAAGACGGCCCAATAGGCCCCCAACACCGCCCCAAGACACCCCCAGAGGCCCCCAAGACGGCTCCAAGACGGCCCAAGAGGGTCCAGAGACGACCCAAGAGGCGCCCAGCAGGGCCCAAGAGGGCCCCAGGACGGCCCCGAAGGAGGAAAAATGAACCGACGATTGGAGCCTTCCGCCCCAAGAGGCCCCTAGGAAGCCCCAAGAGGCCCCCGAGAGGCCCCAAGGGGCTCCCAAGAGGACCCCAAGAGGCCACAAGAGCCCCCAAGATGCGCAATAGAGGCTCCCAAATGGCCCCCAAGAAGCTTCACAGCTGCCTCCAAGAAGCCCCCGAGAAGCTCCCCACGAGATCCCACCGAACCTCCAAAAAGCCTCGGACCCACCACCCAGGCACGGTGGCAGAATGAGCTGAAGCCCACCAGACAGGAGAAGATAGAAACGGCGGGACGGATCAACGCAACATAAAATATGAACGCTAAGATCCGCCCAACGACAACCCACCAACGAGCCCACCCGTCCAGGAACCAGCCCGCCAACCAGCTCTACCGACGCAAACGACGCAAACCTTCCATTCAGCACATGCTGCCTAAAGGCGACTGCCAAAATCCTTCCCCGCCTCCTCCTCCTCCTCCTTTTCCTGCTCCTCCTCCTCCTCCTCGTTCCCCACCTACCTCCTTCCCCACCTACCTCCTCCTCCTCCTCCTCCTCCTCCTCCTCCTCCTCCTCCTCCTCCTCTCCTCCTTCCTGTTCCTCCCCCTCCCCCCTCGCTCACCCTCCCTCCCGCCTCCCCGAGGCATACAGCTTACCAAACGAAATCGGCTGGACGAGAGCGCGCACGGAGCGCCCCGGAGGCGCCCCGGAGCGGCCCGGCACAGGCAGGCCGGAGGCCTCTACAGCAGAACAGGATACAGTCGGACTTGATCATGGGGAGGCCACGCGAGAGGGCACAGAAATGCAGGAGGCCACGCGAGAGGACCCTTCCGAGGACCAAGCTGCCACAGGAAGTGCAGGAGGCACGGGGCCGCAAGGCACAGGGCACGAGGGCACTCTTGATCTGGCAAAGTCAACCTACTCATCCGGGCCGCCTGTAGACTCGTTTGGGCCATGCTAGCAGACTGATGAGGTCTGAGAGGTGAGAATAGCAAAATGCGCTCTGCGAGGCTGTAGTACACAGGATTGCTCCCTGCTGGGTAAACAGCTGCCAAACATGTGCCCTGCGGGGCAAGCACATATTTAAGCAATGCGTCCAACAGGCAATGACATAAAACATGCACACTGCGGAAGCAAAACACAATAAGACCAACATGGTAACACATGCAAATAAGGAAATATGGCATACGGAATGTCAATCAATGAAAAAGCAACAGCCACCTTGCGAACCCAAAGAGAAACGACAGGCCCACAGAGAAACGTGTTAGATAATGCCTCCATCGAAAAATATTCTCTGATGCGTCCATAGGTGACAGATTGGTGTCCCAATGGGTGTGGCGATGGTGGTTCCGTTGATTGTATCGGTGGTTGCCTTAATACATAGATAGACAGATAGATAATGATAGCGGCAGATATCTTGGTAGTGAGATCAAGAGGTCGAGAAGTGGGACCGATTGAGGCTGTTCGATAGAAACGGTTATCCCCTATGATTGTACCGCTGGTTCTCCGATTGACACGGCTGTCCCGATGGCTGTCCAGATGGTGCCCCGAAGGTTGATACATGTATACGTATATAAAGAGAGATGGACAAGTGCATTGATACAGTGATCGACGGGGGTGTATACAGATGAGATTGTGATGCCCTGAAAGGCAGATACATAGAAAAGTAGGCAGATCGTATCAATATATATATATGTGTAGAATTAAAAAACCGATGGAAAATTAGACAACGACATTTGTGCACCAATCAATGTACATGTTCCGATGTGTGTCCACTCGTGAACTGAACTGCACGTTCCAAGCGTATCTAAGATTATGTCAAAGCCCCCAAGACAAACAAAACAAACAAAAAAAAACAAAAAAAAACTCCTCATCACCCGAAGGGTGGACTTACCGGTATGTTTCCCGCCCGCGAGCAATTCTAAATGTTGGCCCCGACTCTCGAGGATCCAAGGGAGGGATCTGCGGGCGTTCTCGGATGGTTGTTGGACGCTGTTGGCTCCTGAGGAGCCTCTGGAAGCACATGTGTGGACTTCCAGGGACCTGAAGGGCCACGACCTATAACGGAAGCAAGAAACGTACCAGGCAAGCATCATCACCGTCACCGCCACCGTCGTCGTCGACATCGTGTAGCAATATCACAATTAGCGTCGCGGTGTCGAAGCCGTCCACCGTCAGCACCACCGGCACTTCCCGACGCGTGCCGCTGCCAGCACGTGTGCTCCAAGAAGTCTCCATGCCTTTGGCACGAAGTTGTCGGTATACATCGTCATCGTCACCAGGTCGTTGTCACCGCCGTCACAATCACGCTCGCAGCCGTCACCTCCAAAAACATAGCGATCACATGCTGCTATGATTGCGGCTCTGGACGCACCTGCCGGTGCAAAATCTGGTGTCCAAGGGAAGACGTGGCCGCGGCAGGAGCTGCATAGCCGAAGGGCGCCTCGAGCACATCCTGAGGTGCGGCCCTCGGAAGCTTTTTACCAGTACCCGTGGGTTCGACGTCTCACAATGCTCAGCGCCGCGCAGGCTTCAGCAACTGCATGGCCGTGCAGCACTCGGAAGAAGAGGAAACGGGAAAGAGGGGAAGGAGGAGGGGGAGGAGGAACAAGAATTCGCGCCGCCCCTTGGAACACTTGAAAACGGCACAGTGAGCAGCTCACTGCGGCATCAACCATCTAAAAACTCGGACGTCCCACGAGCTGCTGCGAAGACCAGCAAGTACGCCAACTCCCTTGAAAACGCGCCCCCAACACAAAAAAACGCAATGGCGCCAATCGTCGCGATCGGAAGGACGATCCAGTGCACCCTTGCGCTTTGTAAGCTGCCCTCTTAACACTCACACAGACGCGTTTGAGGTACAAGTCGAAAGGCGAAGCGGCCTTTAGCATTGCAGCTTAGGTGGTGCAGTCAACTGCTCATCAAATGATTTCGACTGGGCTTCAGAGACCTCCGTAATCAGCTCGAGGCATTTTGCTCGAACTCGGATCGACCAATTGGGTGATCAGCAAGTACAGTCCGTAGACACGCTGTCTATACACGCCTGTCGGCCCCCGCAAGCACATCCGAACTCGTCAGGTACGCACGGGCAGGGCTGCACCACGCAGATATCAGCACCGATGGAATGAGAAAACGACTGCGTACGTAGGGAAGCACCCTGAGCAAGATGGGCAGGCATGCATTAGAGACCGTTTTTTGGAATCGGCGATACCCGGGTTATCCTGGGGGGGGGAGGAGGGGGCCGGCCGATAACCTAACCCTCGCGCTGTGGGCAGCCCTGCATATGCACGCGCCCCCCCCTCCCGTGGACCTGCACAACCAGCAAGGTTAGTTTATCCTTGAGAGGGGGGGGGAGGCAAGCCCGATAACCCGGGTTATCGCCAAGCCCTAAAAAAACAGTCCCTTGGCATCAACACGGTAAGGAAATAGCACATAAATAAACCGGGCGCCTTGCGGAGGCGATGCCGCCAAGATGGCGTTGAACGGGTGCGCCTTCTCAACCGGAATAAAAAAAGGTATGCAAAACGGAAGTGCACCCTGTCTTGGCGGGGAGCGAGGGGGGGAAGTGAGAAGGATAAGGCCTTCTCAGAAGGCGGCGGAACTTCTCAGAACCCCTCGCGCCTTCTGCGAAGTTTTTGTGTGTCTTCGGGGAAGGCTTAGAAAACTTCTGAGAAGGCCAGGGGACTTCCGAACCTTCTGAGAAGGCCCGCCCCTGCTCACTTCCCCCCCTCGCTCACCGCCGACTCTCAGGCAATTCAAGCAAAAAACGGCGGGCAACAACAACGATGGCCATCTACTACCGCAGAGAAGCCGCAACGCGCTGTTGTTGCGAAACATGAGAGGCAGCACACGGGGGGGTGATATCAGCAACTGGCGACGAATGCGGTATGCTCCCTAGCCTCATCTCTACATTCGACATCTCCCCATCAACCCACTACCCTTCACTCTCCGGTATCTACGCTTCGCTCTGGAATCAGTTCTGTTTTATCCGCCACCGTGCCGCGAGGCACTGAGTGGAGTGTCCTATGATCCCTTGGGACCCTCTGTGCATAAGAACATGCTTCAAGGGGCCCGCTACCCCGAACTGAGACGATTCTCGGGCACTTCCGGGCGCTCTTAGGTCTTGGCGCGTGTTCTTGCGTGACCTTTTCGGAAGCAAGAGAGCCCCCAAACAGGCCACAACGGCCCCAAGAGGCCCCCTAGACAGTCCAAGAGGGCCCCGAGTCACCCAAGGATCGCTCCAAGACGCCCAAGAAGGCGTCAAGACGGCCTGAGAAGCTTCCAAGACGCCCGAAGAGGATTCACAGAGGACCCCCAGGGACCCAGAGGCCCAAATCATTGATTTCCCAATTGTTTTGGACAAACTTTGGAATTCTCACCTTGTCAAGCTTCCGACGCTCCCCGACGGCCCAAGAGGCCTTCAAGATCGCCCCAAGGCAGCCCAAGAGGCCCCCAAGAGGGCCCCAGACGGCCAAAGGTGGCCTCAAGCCTCAGGATCCGAGAAACACAAACCGACTGTTGGAGAACTCTCCGCCCCACGATGACTCCCGAGACCGCCTGTAGGCCCACAAGAGGCCTCCCAGAAGCCCCAAGAGGCCCAAAAAGGTCCCCAAGAGGCATCCGAGAGGCCCCCAAGACACAACAAAACCTACTTAAAAATGCTTCGGATAGACATCCGTAGAGATGCCCACAGGCATCCAAGAGGCTTCGGACATACAACCCAGGCGCGGTGGTGGAGTGGGTCCCAGGCGGCCACTAGATACTCTCTTCTCTCCACTCTCGACCCCTGCTTACCACAGTCAACCCGTGTAACAAGGACGCAAAATAAGGATGCAAGGGCCTTGGAAGGCCATATCGACACTTTGCGAGCGGGGCGCGGCCAGCGAAAGTGGCAAAGGATGAGCTGAAGAAGAAGGATGCAAGGGTAACCTTGGAAAGTCTGTCAACCTTACTTTGCGGGTTGACTGTGCTCCACCTGTACTCTCGAAGCCCCAGGAAACTGGGTGCAACAGGAAACGAACTAAACCCAGCCGCCCAGGACCAAAAGTCTGGGCACAGGGAGCCACGGAACCTAACAACCCACCGGCATCGGCAACGAACTTTCGACCAATCCTGACAACATCATGACGCCCGCGAGAAGCAAGAGAAACATAATCTGAAATCTTGTAACCGGAAATCCGACCGCCTGCCGAAACTGGCGGCCAACGTTCGCCAAATCAGATCCGTACAACATCCGTCTGGTTGGGGAATCAACGCCAGATCCTCCGCTATGTTCTGGGGGCGACGGCGACGACGACGACGGCCAAAGACATTGCGCGAATCGATTTGTTCGATACGTGGGCCCCAGAAGTCTGGGCCCCTTCCTGGAGAGCGGCCCTTCATCCTGGACGCTTGTGCGACGGTCCCGAGGCTGGAGACATGCCTCCAGAAGCCACGCGAAACCCTGAGATCCGACGCTGAAAAAGACAACATCTGGGCGAAGGATGCAACCATACGCAGTTGTGAACACCGTCGTTGCGGGTATCGCCTTCCCGGGAGCTCCTCACGGGGCCATGAAGCCTGCGAACGGTGTGCCGACATGGGGCGGGGCCCCCATTTGGGAGATGCCACTGAGGCTTTCGCTAAAAACCCAGTATGGGGCCGTGAAACGAGTGAGGGGAACGCCGCAAGGGGCGGGGCCGCCACTATGGGGCAACGACAAGCTGTATTGAGTGGGGGAGGCGCATGCGAACGCTGCCACTGGGGCCTTCGGTGGAGCTCCCTCTGGGGCCACGAAGCGGTGTACGAAGCGGGGGAGGCGCAGTCGAACACCGCCACTGTGGCCTTCTGTGGAGCTCCCTATGGGGCCACGAAGCGCTGTACTGGGTGGGGGAGACGCATGCGAACAACGCCACTGGAGCCTTCGGTGGAGCTCCCTATGAGGCAAAGAAGCGCTGAACTGGGTGGGGGAGACGCATGCGAACACCGCCACTGGGGCCTTCGGTGGATCTCCCTATGGGGCCACGAAGCGTTGTACTGGGGGGGGAGACTCATGCGAACACCGCCACTGGGGCCATCGGTGGAGCTCTCTATGGGGCCACGAAGCGCTGCACTGGGCAGGGGAGACGCATGCGCACGCTGCCACTGGGGCCTCCGGTGGAGCTCCCTATGAGGCCACGAAGTGCTGTAGTGGGCGGGGGAGGCACATGCGAACACCGCCACTGGGGCCTTCGGTGGAGCTCCCTCTGGGGCCACGGAGCGCTGCACTGAGCCTGGGGGACGCATGCGAACACCGCCACTGAGGCATTCGGTGGAGCTCCCTATGGGGCCACTGAGCGGGGGGGACGCATGCGAACACCGGCACTGGAACCTTCGGTGGAGCTCCCTATGGGGCCACGAAGCGCTGAACTGGGTGGGGGAGGCGCATGCGAACGCCGCCACTGGGGCCATCGGTGGAGCTCCCTATGGGGCCACGAAGCGCTGTACTGAGCGGGGGAGACGCATGCGAACACCCGAACACCGCCACTAAGGCCTTCGGTGGAGCTCCCTATGGGGCCACGGAGCGCTGTGCTGAGCGGGGGAGACGCATGCGAACACGGCCACTGAGGCATTCGGTGGAGCTCCCCTTGGGGCCACAGAGCGTGTGAGGCGTGCCAAAATGGTTGACTGATGCGGAAGGCGGGGGCGCGTGGCGTTCTCTCCAACACGAGGACCCAGCACCACAACGTGGTTGGGAAATACCGCACCGTGAACCAAAATCCCGGCAGGAGCCCAAGACCCCGTCTTTCTGCGTCAGTTTTCGAGCCGGATCGTTCTGGGATGGCCCCCAAGCCCGACCCTGGGCGAAGACGCCCGGCTCGAGAGTAAACGAGACGCCAGGACCTCAAGGAACACGAAACCACTGCTGCCCCGATTCGTCGGATGCGCTGGGATGTCTGAGGGCGACGGCGGCGAAGACTGAAGAGGCCCCAGGACACACAAAAAAATACACCCAAATAAAAAGCACTCCTGATTGTCCCATATTTGCTGGGGTTCTGTCTTCCCCCCACTTCCCATATTTCCCCATACTTTTTTTTTGTAAATCGACGATTAATTGTGTCTGTGTGTTTCTTTCCCTCCTGAAAGACGGCGGCACAACGGTAGGGAGCAGGGCGCCGCGAGTAGTATGGCCGGGGCTCGACCTCGAAGGCCACGCAGGCGCCCTGGCGTGGCAGCAGGGCCGCGGCAGCAGGAGGGGGCGGCGAGGAGGGCAGAGAAGGGAAGCGGCAAGCGACGGGGGAGACAGGGAGGGGGGAGCGAGAGAGAGAGAGAGAGAGAGAGAGTGAGAGAGAGAGAGAAGGAGGGAGAGAGCGAGAGAGACAGAAAGAGAGAGAGAGAGAGAGCTATAGAACAAGAGTCAGAAAGAGAGATGGATAGGGATAGAGACGTGGAGCTGTGAGCGGGCCCCGTGTCGGACGCTGTCTTGCACGGGTGCCGTGGGGTGCAGGGGGACTACGAAAGTTTAGGGAATCTAGAGAGCCAGGGGATCCAGAGGGTCCAGGGGGACTGGGGAGACCAGGCAGTCTGGGGAGTCCAAGGAGTTCACGGGGGCCTGGGAAATCCAAAGAGGCCAGGGGCCCCAGGAATCTCGGACATCTTCTGGGATAGCGGAGTTCAGGGAGCGTATGGGAGCCCAGAGAATGCAGGGAGTCTACCACGTCCAGGGGGTCTTGGGGGACTAGGGGGCCCAGGGGCGCCATAGGGTCTCGAGGGCCCTAGGGGCCCAAGGAGCTTAGGGAATCCAAGCTGGCTGGCGAATATAGGGGGCCCGGGGAGACCACGGAGTTTTGGGGGCCCAGGGGGTAGGAAGTCCAGGGGGCCCATGCGGGTCCAGAGGGTCCAAGGAACCCGATGAAACTCGGAAGCCTAGGGATGTCCAAGGAGTCAAGGCAGCCAAGGGAGCCCATGCAATCCGGGGGATCCGTTGCAGTCCAGGGAGCCAAAGGAAATCCAATGAGCTCATGGAACCCAGAAAGTCCATGGGAGTCTAGGCGGTCAAGGGTGTTGGGAGAGTCTTGGAAGTCTAGGTGGCCCAGGGAAGTCCAACGTTCAAAGGGTCCACCGAGGCAGTCCAGGGACAAGAGAACCCAGAAGGCCCAAGGATCCAGTCGAGCCGAGCTCAGGGAATCCATAGTCCGGGGATTCCACGGGGTCCAGGAACCAATGGGGCTGATGGCTACTAGCCACTGCGTTGTAGAAGTGGAGACGTGCTACCTATAGGACCACCCTGCGGATGATAAGAAAGTTGGATGGGAATGAATGCACATGTGGCTCTGCGAATGGCGTCGCGTCAAATTCGCTAGCGACTTCGATACCTGCGTATCGATATCATTTGCAATTTGCCCCACGATCTGCCAATCGATCCACCTATACAGCTGCCAAACTAACGGACGATCTCTCTTTAGACAGATCCCACTGCCAATCGATCAACCGACATCACAATCAGATGAACCACCTACCGACCTCACTATCGAATGGTGGGTCGATCTCAAAACCAATTCTCGAAATGTGAACCACAGACAGCCCTTTCCCTTAAAGATTCTTGCTTTTGTCCCCTAGGTATTGGATGGGTCAGCCGAGGTTTCGACTGGTGCCCCCCTTGGGCACCTCGTGAGGTCGGTCGGTCCATCGAGGTTTCGCCTGGTGCCCGCCCGTGGGCGCCTCGAAGGCGCCTCATGCGCTGGGGAGGGTGGGGGGGTCAGCCGAGGTTTCGCCCGGTGCCCACCCGTGGGCCTCTCGCGGGCGCCTCGTGTGCGACTCGCGCGCTGGACGGCCGCATAGCTCCCACCACACAGCTCCCACCACATAGCTTGCACCACACAGCTTGCACCACGTGTGTTACACCGCGCAACTTGCACGACATAGCGGACTTCACAAACACTGTGCCGCGTAGCTTGCACCACATAGCTTGCACCGCGCAATTTACACAACATCCGTTACAGCATACAGCGTGCACGACCTAACTCACACCGCGCATATCTACAGTATGCATGGCATAGCTTACACATACACCGTGCAATAACTCACTTCGTGGCGTCCACGCTGGCACACGTATAGCTGCATGTGTGTAGATGCATGCGAGTTGGAAATCTGGTCCACTTTGTTTTTGCTCTTCCCAAAACCACTGCCATGGCCTTTATACTAATCATCTTAATGCTCTTGTCAGGAAATGTTGCAGGATGAATTGGTCCCGCCATCCGCGCGAATGACCTCAAGAATTCGCGCAAAACTTCGCACGCATGCCACGCGTGACACGAAATCGAAATGCGATGTCCCGGTCAGGGAAGCTTCAAGAGAAACCTTCCCACACCAACCATCAGTCGAACCTGACGACTAGAAACATCCGACTCGCAATGGCAGCGTGGGTCTCGGAACGAACGTAAGCTGAGGATTGCCGTGAACGTGCCAGTATTCGCCATGTGGATATCAATCACAATGCGACGTGCAGGGGGTAACATCAAATGCCCTCCTAATGTCTTCCTCCTCGTGGCAAATCAGAACCCCGAACCACCATGGAACCAAGAGAACCACAACACGACCGATCATGTGCTCATGAACAGCAAGACGCATTTCAGGATCACAGCAGGCTTGGTGCCGTGTTCTATGCATACATCCCATGCCAGGCGCAACCATACAATGAGACGCACGCGTGAGCACATACTCAAGGAAAACAGGAGTAATTTAACTTCGAAGGGGGTATTAATGATAACGCGATGCGACAATCATTTCGTATTCTCTGCACTGGCTGTACTGTGGAAGATGAGAATGCCAGAGAGAAAGCAGCTCAATCTTGTGCGTATGCTGGTCCTTCTCGTTGAAGCCAGTCCACTCACAATGCGTGAGGACCTGAGAGCGAAGCGCGTGCGTGTGAGCCGGGGATACACTCGCAGCCTGCGGAGGAGCATAATGAATGCTGGGAGTATATGCAAACCCGAACCGAACGTGCTACTCAGAAGAAACCACTTGGCTGTCGCCCAACCCGGTCCGCCTCAGACCCCCCCTCCCCAGATCTAACCCCCACTCTTCATTCTCCAGCAGATGAACCATCTGTTCTACACCCTTACACATTCGAGGGATATCTGGTCGATTCTGAATACGCATACAAACACACACACACACAAACGGCCGAAATCTTGAGCTGCAGGGTACGATCTGTGTGTCCATGTAGGCTCCCCCGTCGTATCTTTTGCCACCTCTACTGTTTCCTACTCCTCCACCTCATACAACCAATATCACGATTACTCACCATCATTATCACCAACAGTATTACCACCAACACCACCAGCATCAATATCAGCACTGTTTTTACCTTTGACCACTTTCGTTGGCCCGCGCGTCATGCAACTTGATGCTCACCCGCACCCTCGATGTTCACCCTCTCCATCTATGGACGTGCCTCCTGGGAAAACCACTGCAGGGTAAGACAAGCGGGCTGAGCGGGCGAGCCCGAACGGGTGGATCGGGCGCGCGGCCGCTCCCTGGCGGGCCAGGCTGGCGGGCCGTGCGGGCGGATTGTGTCTGGCAGGCCGGGCGGGACAGCAAAGCGGGGCTGCCAAGCAATTGAACGGGCGGACCCAGGCGGGGCGGGCGGGCGGGCGGCGCATGGAAGCGGGCGGGTCAGGCGGGCAGACCCGACAGGGCGATTCGGGCGAGCGAGCCACAACGACTTGGTCGGGCGGGTGGGCGGGCTCTAACGGGCGAGGCATACAAGTGGGAACCCTGAGGAAACTGTCAGGGAGGCTCGGGGGAGAGCGGGATTCTAGAGTGAACTGGGGGTCTGAATGGTTGGGACCCGAGAAATTCGGTCAGGGCGGGGGGGTCCAAGCCAAATCCGCTCAAAACAGGCCCCCGGACCTCTCCAGGGGTCCATCTGGTATAGTTCTTCACCCGGATCCGTTCTTCACGGTCTATAGGTCCCGAGAACGGCCCCCAGAAGCCGAAAAAGGCAAACCCAATTCCCGAACGCAGCGTCTCGAACCTGCCCGCCCGTCCTGCTGGCCGGAACCAGTGCTGGGCCACCTCGGACCCCCAGCTGGCTCCCACGAGGGCGAGAGCAGCCCTCTGAGTATCGGGAGCGCGCCGCCTCGGTAAGCACATCGAGGATGTCAAAGCCCCGATGCGAGGGCGCGACGCGCGAGGGCAACCGCGAGGGGTCACAGGCGAGAGCCCGACTCCTGAGCAAACTACGCGATTCTTGCAGAAGTGTTTTCGGATTCGCAAACGTATGCACGTCTCGGTGTTGGCCCTGAAGCTCGTGCACGTGGCGTTCACATCACGAGCCAGTTGCAAACAGAGCGCGAAGCAGAGACGACGATACCAACGCAGATCTATCACAGCGTTGTGCGTGTATCCTCCGATTCCTGCATAAGTCGTGAGAAAGTTTCAGGCGGGATGCGCTGCCCAGGTGCACTGCTTGAGCCCGAAGAACTTTCCTGACAAACAGCCGGATGCGAGCGCCGATGGCCGCACTTCAATTGAAGAAACAACTCGAGCCAGAAAGTGGGAACTACGATTAACTCCCAGAGGTGATAGCTTATCACCACCAACGCTCTCCCCGCTGATGCCTCCTTTCTCCTCCACTCCTCCTCCTTCCTCTGCTCCTCGTCATCGTCCTTCCGCCACCTCCACTCTTCCCGTTATCCTCGTTCCCCTCTTCCTCATCTTCGTCCCTCTCATCTTTCTTCTCCTCCACCCCCCCCAATCCTTCTCCTCCTCCTTCTCCTCCTCCTTCTCCTCCACCTCCTCAATTGCGGCCCGTTCTCTTCCTCCTCGACCTCCTCGTGGCCTTCTTCCTCGCCGTGTTCATCCGATTCATTGTGCTTTTCATTATCATCGTCCTCGTCCTGCGCGTCCACATGATCATTCTCGTCCTCATCCCTTTTCTTCTCCTCCTCCTGCTCCTCCTTCACCACTCCCCCGTTGTCTTTAGTCCTCCGCCTCCAGCTCATCCTCCGTCTCCTCTTCACGTTCATCCTCCTTCAAAACGTCCTCCTCCTCCTCCTCCTCCTCTTCCTCCTCCTCCTCCTCCTCCTCCTCCTCCTCCTCCCCTCCTCATCCTCCTGCTCCTCCACTACCTCCTCCTTCTCCTCCTCCTCATCTTCACCTCCTCGGCAAAACAAAAAGCATGCTACGCGTCAAGGGCCTCAAAGTTCTGCAGATTTCTGGATGCTCTTGGGCGCTTCCGAGGCTTGGGCTGCGAATGTCCCGAGACACTGGACGCGTCGCTTGAAATCCTCGCCTCCGATGACCAATATGTGTTTAGGATGATCCCAGGGGGCCGCCCTGGAGCTATCTTGGTGGCCGCCTTGGAGGCACTCAGGGCCCGCCCAAGAGGCAAATGAACAGCATGAAGTTGTACGACTTTCACAGTTTCGCCCATTCGATAATCAGAGCGTCCACGAAGGCCAAAGAGGCCCCAGTATAGCCCACATACGGGCGGTAACCCCGACAAAACAAAAGGACCACGAAGAACCCCACATGGGAACTCGAACTAGAATCCCACCAGCCCTCTGGGCGTAGGTGGTCTGGGGCGCTTCCTCTTCGAACCCCCTTCTTCCCCTTCGGGGGGGGTCATCATTGTTCCCTATTAATAACACCCCCTCCCCCACCTGGCCGGCAGCCAACCCGGAACCATGCGGCCCCCCCCCATCATCCCTGTCAAAAAAAATACAAAATGCACATTGCGGGGCCCACCCTGCCAACACCCTCCACAATCCTATCAAAAAACAATACGAAGTTCACATCGCAGCAACATCTGGAAAGTGCGCTGGCGCCATGTGAGCAAGTTGCGTTGTTTTTGACAGGGGTGGCGGGGCACCCTTAGTGAAACCGCTATGTGCAGGACCACCATCCGTGTCAAAAACAATGCAAAGCGCACGTTGCGACAACGACGTGGGTATTGTGCTGGCCACCCGCGATCACTTTGCATTGTCCTTTGGCAGGGGCAGCGGTGGTGCCCACATGATGATGCTTGCTGTGCGCAGGCCCAGGATAATGCTGACGCCCCCCAGATCAGCATCTGGACCATGCGGACGGGGGGGCATCACGTTACTTTCAAGGATGGTACACCAACCGCATGTGGAGCCCGCGGCGAGCGTCGCGCAACTGGCATCCACTTTGGTTCCCAGTGGCTGTCCATCCAGTGGCGACCCCTTGCTATGCCGAGACTCGGATGCCACTTATGTGGTGGGAGGGCGGGTGTGAGTGAGCTAGACGGCTTGCGTGCGGAAAGGGTGTCTTGATTACTGTTCCCTAAAAACACCCCCTCCCCCACCCGGCCGGCAGCCAACCAGGAACCATGCGCACACCATGAGGGCCCCCCCACCACCATCCCTGTCAAAAAACAATACAAAACGCACTCTGCCTCCAAATTCGGAGCATGCGCAACCAACCCGATGCGGGCCCCCCCCCACCATCCTTCAAAAAACCATACACCATACAGTTTGGGGCGAAGTCTGGAGTCATGTTCGTGAGGCCCGCGGGCGCTTTGTATATTTTTCGACAGGGACGGCGGGGGTGTCAACATCTTGCCTACTGCGTGCAGGGCTACCATCCCTGACAAACACACAATACAAAATGCACCTCGCGGCTGAATGTGGATAGTGCGCGGCCACCCGCGATCATTGTCAAGTGGTTTTTGTCAGGGACGGCGGGGGTGGTGGTGTATGGCCTGCTGTACGCAAGCCCACCAAACACAATAATGGGCATTGGTTTTCGACAGGGATGGTGGGGGCCGGCATGTTTCCCGATGTGTGCTGTCATGTGCGCAGGCGCACCTGACACACACTGCACGTGCCCCAGACGTGGCGCACCTGGCGCGGCTCGAGGGAGCATCTGGCGCACTAGGCGTGCCTGGCACGCTCGGGCCCCAGGAGTGCCTGGCGCGCGTGGCGCGCCTGGCACGCGTGGCGCACCTCGCCCCAGCGTCGCGCACATGGGCTTGGCTTTGATTCCCAGTAGCTGTCTATAAAAAGACGACCGCGGAACATACGGAGGCTCGGGTGTTACTGATGTGTTTGGAGGGCGGGTTGGAGTGAGCTAGACGGCTTGCTATCTGGAGGGTGTCTAAGCCCCTCCCCCTACCCCCTCCCCTGGACCTGGACAAGGGGGGCCGCGACGCGTTGGAGCGTCCAAAACGGCGTCGGCGAAGAAGCCAAAATCATTGGTTGTACTAAGGTTTTGGTCCCATTTTGGCCCCTTGGGGGGGCAACGCTAACTAAAGCTCCCCTCTTGTTTGATCGATGTTTTCAAGGATGGCCCCGAGAGCACCCCCAAGGCTCCCAAGAGCGCTTCAAGAGGGCCCCAAGACGCGCCCAGGAGGCCCCAGGAGGCCTCGAGAGGCGCCCAGGAGGCCCCCGAGAGGCTCCCAAGAGACCCCCAAGAGGCCCCAAAAAGCCCCCCGAGGCACCCAAAACTCTCCAAGAGGCCTCCAGGTCCGCCAAGAGGCCTCCAAGACGCTCCAAGAGGCTCCACTGCGTGCTGCCCACTTCCCTGATCGAGGCAACTCCTCCAGGCATCGTTTCTGGCTGGGCTGGTGGGGGTATTTTGTTATGCTTTTTTTTCTTTTCTTTTCGCGGCCTCGAGCGAAAGCGCAGGAGGCGTCCGAAAGCTGGCGGGGTTACGCGAGGCGTCAATAATTTCAAGCCCTCCACACCAAGATTCCCCCTGAGACCGCCACCGTGCCCCCAGGAGGCGCCCAAGAGGCCCCAAGCCGCCTCCAAGAGACCGCCAAGATGCCAGAATCATGCCCAAAGAAGACCTCCACGAGCCTCCCAAGAGGTCTCCCAAGAGGTCTCCAAAAGGCCTCTCGTCCACTACCCGAACACCCCGGACCTCCCCAGGGCACCTCTGGGTCGTGGACCTCCCCTGGGGCGTCCAGGATATCGCTACCCTGAAACGCCCCTCACGCGGGCAGCAACCAACTGGATACAGATAAATATGTGGAACGTCGTGGTATCTCCTCCTCCTCCCGCGTCCTTCCACCAGAAAACGTTGTGAGGTCTGGCATTGGCCATAGAGCGCCCCCAGCTCAAAGGCTCAAGCAAGGCCAGCTGCCAAAGGCGGCCTCCAGCGCCGCCTTTCCCGCTCCGCCGATGCCGCTGCCGTCCAGAGGCCAGATAGTCAGGCCTGTCGCGGAGGGCAACACCCCCGCCAGGGCATGCGCGCCCTCGTCGCCGATGCCGATGCCGTCCAAGAGCAACGTCTGCAGGTCGGGCATGGAGAGCAGCGCTCTGGCCAGGGCCAGCGCGCCGACGCTGCCGATGCTATTCTCGCCCAGGCACAGGAGTCTGTAGGCCAGGCATGGAGGGCAGCGCCCCCGCCGGGGCCTGCGCGCCGACGCTGCCGACGCCGTTAGGCGCAGCGTCTGCAGGCTGAGCATGAAAGGCTGCGCCCCCGCCAGGGCCAGCGCGCCGACGCTGCCGATGTTGTTCTCGCTCAAGCACTCAAGCACGGAGCCCGCAGGCTGGGCATAGGGGGCAGCGCCCCCGCCGGGGCCTGCGCGCCGTAAAACATGCCGATGTTGCTTTGGTGCCGCTCCAGCGTCTGCAGACCGGGCATGGAGGGCAGCGCTCCCGCCACGGCCCGCGCGCCGACGCTGCGGATGCCGTTTTCACTCAGGCACAGCGTTTGCAGGCCCAGCGCGCCCTCATTGCCGATGTCGTTTTGGTGCGGGTCCAATTTTGACAAGCCCCGTTCCTGCAGCGCCCCCGCCAAGGCCTCCGCGCCCGCAGTGCCGATCTTGCAGCCCTTAAGGTCCAGCTTCTCCAAACGAGCGCGCAGCCCCGCGGCCTGTTCGGGGGTCAAGGGCGGCATCCCCGTGACATGCAGCTACGTGGCGCCGCCCAGCTTGGGCAGGGCGTCGCCCTCCTTCGCGCCCGCAGGGCCGGTCCCGCAACCCTTCAGGTCCAGCTTCTCAGAAGGGTTCACAGCCCCGCGGCCTGCTCGGGGGTCGGGGGCGGCATCCCCGTGAAATGCTTCTCCGTGGGGCCGCCCAGCTGGGGCAGGGCGTCGCCCTCTTTGGCGCCCGACGGGCAGACCTTGCAGCCCGTCAGGTCCAGCTTCTCCCGGCGCGCGCACAGCCCCGCGGGCTGTTCGGGGGTCAGGGGCGGCATCTCCGTGAAATGCAGCTCTGTCACGCCGCCCAGCTGGGGCAGGGCGTCGCCCTGCTTCTCGCCCGCAGGGCCGACCTTGCAGCCCGCCAGGTCCAGCCCTTCCAGGCGGGCGCGCAGCCCCGCGGCATGTTCGGGGGTCGTGGGCGGCACCCTCGTGAAATGCATTCCGTCGCGCCGCCCAGCTAAAGCAGGGCGTCTGCTCTTGGGTGGCGGCCAGCTCCTGGAGCGCCCGCTTCCTCTCGGCCCTCTCGATGCCCGCCTGCTTCCCCATGGCCCCCGCGTCCGCCTCCGCCCGCTCGGCCCGGGCAATTGCTTCGGCGAGGAGATCTCTCGTCCTGCTCAGCTCCTTTTCGGATTCCTCGGGCTTGGCCTTCCACCCCGGCATCTCCGTGCTGCGAGCTTCACTTGCTTCTCTGGCCTTCTTCTTCCCGCCCTGCCTGCTCCGCGATCAGCTCTTTCGCCCTCTCGCCGTCGCCCAGGCACTGCGACCGATGAGCGTAGAGCGCCAGCAGCTTGTCGTCCTGCGCCCGAAGCGCCGCCGCCTGCGGCCGCGGGCGCCTGCGCCGCGGCGGGCGCGGGGGGCGGCGAGGGGCCGGCCGCCGCGGGGTCCTCCCCGCGCAGCGCGCCGATGGCCTGCCTCATCCTGCGGATGTGCGTGGGGCCGGCGCCGGCGGCTGCCAGCCTGCCCTCCAGCTGCGTGAGCTCGTCGGCGGGCGCCTCCTGCAGGTCCTCCACCAGCTCCAGGCCGAAGCCCTCGAAGATGGGGCTCCACTTCGCGCCGTGGCCCGCGCGGAGGGCCCCGAGGAACGCCCCGACGGGGCCCTTCACGGCGCCCATTGTAGCGGCGGGCTGCCGCCCTGCAGCGGGAGACAGCAGCGCGAGCAGCAGCATCAAAACCGCCCAAAACGCCATGTTCGCTGTGAGACGGGCAGTCTGTGGCGCGCGCAGTCAGAAGAGCCACGTGTCTCGAGCTCGGGCCCACATGGCTACGCACCCCATATTCCTGCTCCTCCTGCTCTTCCTGCTCCTCCTGGTCCTCCTGCTCCTCCTGCTCCTCCGCCTCTAACACGGAGGAGCTTGGAATAAAAGGATATCCGGGACCCAGCGGTCTGCCAGCGACGCGGCGCCCCCCGCAGCTCGCCCATGGGGCGGCCCATGGCGCGAGACATGCGAGGAGAGCGCCGGGCGCCGCGCGCTCCTTCCTAGCGGGCCGCCAGGCGCCCGGCTACTGTGATTGCCGCGAGGACATCCGCGTCCTCGCGGCACCGGCGCCGCAGCTCTGCCGCACCGCCCCCTTCCCATGGGGTGCCTGCGGCTGCGTCCTGAGCGGCGCGGGCTGCCAGGGAGCACGCCCCGAGGTGGCTGGCCGTCCACCGGGGCCTCTACGCCGCACCGCCGGCAGGGCGCCACCAGGCTGCCGCCGTGGGTCGTGAACCCGCCCTGGAGCCGCAGCTGCGCCCAGGGGCGGACGGCGTGGCGCACCAGGGCCAGGTCGCCGACCTCCGCCACGGCTGCGCGCGCCCCGTGCCGGGTGCAGCGCGCACTGGGCCGTGAAAGCCACTCGTCCTCTCGCGCCCGCAGGCCTGGGCCGTCGGCCTCGCGGAAGTATCGCCATGCCGCCCGCTTCCCCGCCGGCGCGCCGAAGGCCTGGGCATCCTGGGCGAGGGCGCCGCGGGCCCAGGTGGCAAAGAAGGGGATGCCGAGGTCGCTCGCGTACCTAGCTCGAGCGCGGCCGTCCACGCCACGTTTCCTGACACTCACGCGCTGCCCGCAGGACGCGGGCCGGGTGCGCCGACGGCGGCCGCGCCTGCGCGCGGGCGTGGAGGGCCGAAGGCGTGGCAGAAAGTGCTGGCGCTCAGCCTCCATGCGAAGCCGCCTTCCTGGAGGAGGGCGATGCGCGGTGCTGGTTGGGAGGGGTCCAGCAGCCGCGACACCTACCAGTCTGCAGTGGCGTCGACGCGGCGTCCCCAATCGCCACAGACGATGAGCAAAACCGCCCGCCGATGCTCCATGCATGGTCCATGTCCTGGCACCCTCGCGCCCCCTCGTGCCGACGCGCGGCGACGCTGCAGACGAGCTGGATTCCGCTCGCCAGCGGGACTCCTCCAACCTCCTCCGTCCTCCTCCGTTTTACTCCTCCCTATGTCCTCCTCCGTCCTCCTCCGCCCTCCTCGTCGCTTTCCCCCTCCTCATCCCGCAGGGGCAGGCGCGATCTCCAGCTCTACAACTCTGAAGATCCGCGGGCTGTCGGCGGCCGCCAGCTGGAAAAAAAACGATTGAGACTGCGCCTCGGCATCGTCCTCTTCCTTATCCTTCGCTCCTCATTCTCGTCCTCCTTATCCTCATTCTCCCCGTCCCCAGTGGTTCTTACAATGTAAGAAGCACTTCCCTCTCCTCTCGGCGGTCGCGGAGGGCAGGCGGCGGGGTGGGCGGGTTGGCTGGTTGGCTGGGCAACGGGGTGGCTGTTTGGGCTGGTTGGCTGACAGGCTGGCTGGGTGGCGGGGTGGCTAGTTGGGCTGGTTGGCTGGTTGGGTTGGTTGGGTTGACAAGTTGAGCTGGCTAGGGCAATTGATTTCGACACCCGAGACCTCCCCCAGGGCGCGTCGTGACCAAGAGTCCGAGAGGGATCCTCCAACCGTGGTGACAAGGGCCCCTGGGAGGCCCAACAATGCTACAACGCGTGAAGGGCGCTGGTGTTGGTACATCGGAAGAACAGAAGACAACATACACATACACTTTCGGAGGTCCGCGCGGACCATCGCATGTCAATGTGTATGTAGCTCCTCCTTCTTCAAATATGTTCATCCCTGGCCCTCCCCACACAGGTTCAGCAATGCCAGTGCTGATAAGAGACAATGAAGGACAACCAGACGGCTAGTGGCAAAAGTTCACCGTGAGGGCGCATCAGCCCCAACCTTCACGAGATTGCGCGCTGCAACCAATCAAAACGGCGTCCTGGACGCATGGCATCGAACGTTGGCGCGAAGCCTGAGCCCCGTTTGAATTGACCCCCGTCTCTTCAGCTCCGATGCTGGCTCGCATGGCTGACCCTGGGGGGACCCGCCTTGCAGAGAAAGGAGATGCTGAAGGGCAGGAACGGCAGGGAGAGCAGGCCATACAGGACCTGTGCGGCGGGGGGGGGGGGCGGTCCCCTCCCAGCCCTCCTCTGGTGGGGCCCTCGCCTCGACTAGGCACTCGTTGCTTCTCCCTCCTTTCGCCCTCCCCCTCCCTTCCTCTGCGCTTCTTCCTCGTCTCTCTTCCCTCGCAGCACGGTGTGGGCATGGGAAAATTAAGGAACCCTTGGATCAGGAATCCAGGGTCTGAAACCCGGTGGAACACCGATTGAGGCATGGCCATGGGTATCACCGCCGCCCTCGTCAGATATTGAGTCCTCAAGGATCTGAAGCCTCCTGAAGGCATTCCCGAACGAACGCCCCTTCTGGTACCGGGGCGCTGCCAGCTTCGCCTCCTCGCCTCTTCGCCTTTCCTCGCATCGCTTCTCTGGACACTTTCGTGGGTTCGTGAGGGGGGGTCTTCCCTAGGCGCTGCCAGTTGCGCAGCTGTCGCGATCTTCGTGAGCTCCTCGGGGATCCAGCGGGGTACAGGCTTTTCCGGATCGAAGCTAAGTATCCACTCCCAGAGCTCTGCCAACTGCGACACGGTCGGCTGTTTCGTAAGCTTGTGCTCACGTGCAATCCAGCGAGGTACCCGCCGAATTCCGATCCCAACTAGATTACTGGCCTTCCTAGGCGCTGCGAATTGCACACCTGCTGGCTCTTTCGTGAGCTCCTGTGGGGTGCAGCCGAGGGCGACCTCGTCCCAACAACCCAACCTACCGTGCGGACGCGGCCGCGCGAAACCCTCGCGAGAAGACCCAGCACTGAAAGCCCGCACGCGAGATGCCAGAGGGGCGGAACCCAGAGCACCCTGAATGAAGGGGCCCTGGGACACACAAATAAATACACACACAAAAAAACATGTTCCCCATATTTTCCCATATTTTCTGGGTTTCTGTCTTCCCCCCCAATTCCCATATTTTCCCATATTTTCTGGGAATCGAGGATTAATTGTGTCTGTGTGTTTTTTGTCCCTCCTGAGAGATGCCAGAGGGGCGGAACCCAGAGCACCCTGAACGCAGCAGCTTCTGAGACGGCCGCGGAAAGTCACCGCGCAGCGCGCGGAGCCAGGAGACCAAAAGGACCCCTCACGGAAAAAACAGTCGACTCTTTGACGCGCGTCCCCAGTGTATGAATTTCTCTCCCTGGGCGATCTCTGGCGGCTCCGGGAGGTGGATATTGGCTACCTACCAGACCACCCCAACCCAACCCGAAGACCCGAATTTCGGGTTGGGGGCGGTACGGGTTCCATGTGTGTTTTCTCAATGTTCCCCGACCCCCCCCCACTGGAAATGGAGGTCAAATTGAGAACTTCGAGTTGGGGTGGGGTGGCTTGGTGGGTGGTGAGATATGGAACGCGATCTTATCCTGGTCTCCCCCACTGGGTGATGTGCCACAACTGTGCAGCGGCCTGGGAGCTTCCGCGGCGTGCGGCCTCGAGCGGGTCCAGGCGAAGGCCCCTTCCGGGGCGCTGCCCACGCCTGCGCAAGCGCGGTCGCTGCCGTGACCTGGCAGCCCGCGGCCGGTTTTTCGAATCGTCATCCCGGGCGCCGCCGCGTGAACACGACCCCCGGTCATCTCTTCATCGTCATCCTCCATTAGGGAGGTCCAGCGGGGTGCGGTCAGATTCGGAACCCAAGCTGTCACTCCCTGCCCTGGGTGGTGCCACAGCTGCTCCACTGCCGTCACTCTCGCGAGCTTGCGGGGGGTCCAGGGGAGCGCTGTCATATCCAGACCCGTGCCTGCGGCAAATCCGACACCGTGCCAACGACGCAGTCCGCGTGCGATCCCTCGAGCACCGCCGAGAAAGCCGCGACACGTGACACCTCTCGTCTCCACTTCTTGTGAGGATGGGGCTGCAGTGAACTCCTGAGTGGCAATGTGATGGGGTCCCTTGAAGACCTCTTCGGAGTTTCTGGAGCCCTCCTCAGCCGTCTCGTAGCCCTCCGGATCCGTCTTGAACAAGTTTAGCCGTCCGGGGGGTATCGTGGGACAGGCTTGGGGTCCTCTTGTGCCGTCGCGGGGCCTCCTTGAGCCGTGTTGGGTTCCTCCAGAGCCGTGTTGGGTTCCTCTACAAGCCTTTTGGGGTCAGCTTAAAGCTCTCTTGAAGCTGCATTGGGCAGTCTGCGGACCCTCTTGGGGCTCCCAGGTGTTCCCTGGTGGGCCTTGGAGGACTGCAAGTGGAGCGACATTCGACCGACGAGGTGGAAGGAGAAACCTTGGAGCCTCTCGGGAGCCTGTTGGGACCTATGGGGCGTTTCCTAGGAGGCTTCTGGATGCCTCTTGAAGCAGTGTTGGGCCATCTTGGCGGCCCTGGTGGTCTTCCTGGGACCTCTTGGGAACCCTGGAGTGCTTCGGAGAGCCCCAGGACGTCGCCGGCCCGCCAAGGGAGCCTCGGGAGAGAGGGCCGGCACACGCGTTTCGACAGGCGCGTGTGGAAGCGCGCGAGTGTAGCCCGAATGTTAGACTGTGATGCGGACTCGTGTGATCGGCGCATGCCAGATCCACGCGGATGCACCGCGTGGTGAAATGAGAAGGCCCTGCGACGGCCCGAGAGGGCGCCAGGACGGCCCCACGACGCCCCCCAGGCACCCACCATACGGCCCAAAGGGCCCCAAGACGGCCCACAAGAGCATAAGAGGGCCCCGAGATGGCCCAAGAGGGCCCAAGGAACCCAACAGACTGCCTCCCAGGAGGCCAAGACAGGCCCAAGACTGCCCAAACGAGATTCGTCCGCATCATCATCAGCACCATCATCATCATCATCATCATCATCATCATCATCATCATCATCATCATCATCATCATCATCATCATCATCATCATCATCATCCTCATCATCCTCATCCTCATCCTCATCATCATCATCATCATCATCATCATCATCATCATCTTCATCATCACCACCAGCAGCAGCATCAGCATCAACATAAGCATCAGCATCATCATCACTATCACTATCACTATCATCATCACCAACATCATCAGCATCATCCTATTCATCATCATCAGCATCAGCATCAGCATCAGCATCAACATCACTAGCACTATCATTATCTTCATCATCAAACTCATCACCAGCATCTGCATCATCAGCATCAGCAGCAGCATCAGCAGCAGCATCAGCATCAGCATCCTCAGCATCATCAGCATCGTCACCATCATCAGCATCAGCATCATTATCATCATTGTCATCATCATCATCATCGTCATCATCCTCTTCATCACCATCAGCATCATCATCACGATCACTAGCATAATCGACATCATAATCAGCAGCATCGTCAGCATCAACAACATCGTCATCATCATCAGCATCATCAGCATCATCATCAGCATCAGCATCATCAGCATCATCACCACGATCACTATCATCAGCATCACCCTCAACCTAATCAGCATAATCGGCATTATCATCAGCATCATCACCAGCATCAGCATCCACACCATCATAAACATCGTCATCATCATCATCATCATCATCATCATCGTCGTCATCATCATCATCATCAGCATCATCATCATCATCAGCGTTATCATGATCATCATCATCGTCATCATCCTCTTCATCACCATCAGCAGCAACACACGAATAGTAAGAGCAATAAGAATAGCAAACCAAATTCAATTATTATATTTAGCAATAACAAGAATAGCAATACTAATATTAAGAAGCATCATCATCAGCAGCGTTATCACAATCATCATCGCCAGCATCATCATCATTATCAACATCAGCGTCGTCATCATCATCAGTATAATCATCGTCATCGTCAGCATCATCATGACCATCGTCTTCGTCATCATCATCGTCATTGTCATCAGCATCATCATCACCATTTTCATCAACATAAACATCAACACCACCAGCATCATCGTCATCCGCATCCGCATCCGCATCCTCATCGTCATCCACATTATCATCTGCATCCGTATCCTCACCATCACCCTCCTCATCACCACCATCGTCATCATCGTCATCACCATCATCAGCTTCACCCTCGCCATCATCATTGGCACCGTCATCATCAGCGTCAAACCATTATCGTCGTACTCAGCGTCATCGTCTATCATAAAGCTCCGGTGAGTCCGCGGCGGAGGAGGGCGGCGGAGCCGACCTGCCCTGTGAGAGGACGGCCTACGAGGCGCAAGGTCTGCCATGTCAGCTCTGCGGTGCAGGCTATGCGGCCGCCCACGGGGCGCCGGCGGGGGGCCACGAGCCGCGCGGCGAGCCCCCGACCGGCCCACGCAGCGCACGGGGCGCCCACGAGGCGCCCACGCGCGGCCACGAGCGGCGACGCAGCGAATCCTCGACGGGCCCACCGAGCGCAGCGTGCGTCCACGAGGCGCCCTCGGGCGGCAGCGTGGCGAAGCCTCTCGGCAGACCGACCCAACGACCGAAAACCGAACTCGAATCCCCTAAGCACATGCACAGCTTGGTGAGCAATGAGTGGATCTAAAGATAGACACATACACATACATCCGTACATGTATACATATATACATACATGTTTACACACATGTAGTTACACAGGTGTGCTTACGCACACTCCCATATATGGTCGAGGGTTTGAGCCCCCCCCCATGCTAATGCCATTGCGCCCCCCCCCCCCCCCCGCGCGATGGTCCCCCCCCCCCCTGCCCCTCAGGATGTGGTGTGGGTGTGGTGTGTTGCTGTGGGTGTGTGTGGGGTGACCCAGTGTCCTCCCCCCCCCTCCCCCCCTGTGGGTGTGGTGTGGGTGTGCGTGTGGCTGTGATTGTGGCGTCATGCTGACGTGCTTTCGGAAAGCTCCGGTGCTCGACGTCGTCGCCGCCGCCGCCGCCGCCGCCGGTGCCGTCGACGTCATCGTTGTCGACGTCATCGTTGTCGTCGTCGTCGTTGTCGTCGTCGTCGTCCGTCGTCGTCGTCGTCCGCCGTCGTCCGTCGTCCGTCGTCGTCGTCGTCGTCGTCGTCGTCGTCGCCGTCGTCGTCGTCGTCGTCCGTCGTCGCCGTCGTCGTCGTCGTCGCCGTCGTCGTCGTCTTCGTCGTCCTCCTCCTCCTCCTCCTCCGCCTCCTCCTCCTCCTCCTCCTCCTCCTCCTCTCTCCTCCTCACCCCCCCATCCCATCTGGGGGGGGGGCCGAGGACCCTGGGACCCATCCCATCGGGGGGGCGTGGGGCCCGTGGGCCTGGAACCCGCGATCATATATATATATATATATATAGATACACACCTGTTATACACATGTGTAAATTCATGTATATGCATGTATGTGGATACATATATATATATATATACACATGTGTGCGCGCGTGTGTGTGCTTGCGAGCGTGGGCCCCAACAATAAAGGTATTGCACTGTAGGAGTGCAAACTTGGTGGTGCAAGCTATGCTGTACTAAGCCACGTCGTGCGGTCTACGTGGCGCAAGGCACAAGCTATGTGGTGTCAGCGTATGGTGCACGCTATGCCACACAATCCACTTTTTTGGCGTGGACACTGTTTGCTGCGTCAGGCCGGCGCTCAGGACCATCCTCCAGGGGTCGGCGCACGCTCGAGTGGGGCGGCACTTGTAGGCAGGTCTTTACGATTGAAATGTTCGCTCATCTTCGAGGTCATTTCAGAATCGTCTCTGCGTTGGGAAGGGGAAGGAGGCAGGATCGGAGAGATAGACGGAGGGGGGGGGAGGGGCGGGGAGAGGAGGAGGAGCGGCACACCCTTAGAAAATTTGCCAGGCCGCGCGGAGACGGCGCGACCCTACGGGGACAGCGGCGACTTCGGCGAATGAGGCCTGGGTAGCGCCTGCCGCGGCTCACAGCACGACCTCGAGGCGCGGCACGCCGCTGTCGCCGCGGGCCAGTTGGACCTGGGGCAGCCCGAACCTGCGCCGCAGCGCCGAGGGCCCCAACGCCGCCGCGGCGGCGAGCGTGAGCGCGAGCGCGCAGCACGCGGCCGCCCGCGGCCCCGCGGGGGCGGCGGCGCCCGCGCCGGACAGCAGCAGCAGCACCGCGGCCAGCGTGGTGAGCGCGTAGGCCAGCGCGCCGACTGTCTTGTGGTACTTGATCAGGAGCGCCTTGCCGCGCACGGGCGAGCCAAAGTGCCGGGTCAGGTACCACTTGACCGGCGCCGGGTACCCCCTCGGCCCGAAGATGGCCCCCGAGCCGTTGGCGCAGGCCCAAGCCGTGAAGAGCACCGCGGCCATGGCCACCGTGCGCGGCCCTGCGTCCGCGAGCGGCAGCCCCCTGGCCGCCCCGTAAATCAGTGGCCCGAGAGACGCGGCCGCGAGGGCGCCGTGGGCCCAGAACAGTACCAGCCGCCGCCTGTGGTGCAGGCCCTGCGTCGCAGCCGCGGCCGCGAGGGAGACGGCCGCACATTGCAGGGCGGCCGAGGCGCTGAGCCAGACCAGCCAATGCTCGGCCGTGTGGGCGGCGCTGGGCCGGAGCCACGGCCGCGGCAGCGGGCTGGTGCACGCCAGCACCGCTGCGACCGCGGCCGCGGCCGCAGGAGCCACCACACGCAGGGCGCGGTGCAGCGGCGTCGATGGCAGCTGGCCGGGCGCGCGGCCTCTGGCACGCCGCAGTGCGCCGGCGGGGCACCGCCGGCTCCTGCCCCGTCCGCGGGCAGCAGCGCCCAGGCCGCAGGGCGCCGCTGGCGCGCCAGCGCCCGAGGCCCACTTCGCCGCGGCAGGGCGCGGGATCGCAAGTGCCCGCGGCGTAGCCAGCGCGGCACCGACGGTCATCGCCATGCCGCGCCCGCTACACCTCGCACCCACCCGCTGGTGGCCAGCTGGCTGGGCAAACGCGGCCCGAGCCACAATGCCACACAATCCACCTTGCAGAACTTGAAATCGTGAACCCCACTGATCGCGCAATCATCACACCCTCCCGCCCGTGACCTGTTTTGCACAACCCACGCGGCAGCGATTGCGATGACTACGTGGCGTTGGCTGGCGCATCTTTGCGGCTGCGCTAGCGCGCAAACTTGCGCGCAGAGCGATCAGCTGGATTTGGGACGCCCGAGAAGCGTACGGAAAAAATTGGCACGGCCGCTGTTGGGTAGGCGGTTTCTGTCTCAAATGGATACAGGCCGCGGCGGCGCGGACAGCGAGTCCTTTCAAAATGAACAAGAACAACTGCTGGGCATTGTACCCATTCTTTCCGTACCAATTTCGTTCGTGCCGATGGATTGGCGCAGCCGATGCAGCCGCGATAAGTTATCGCGGTAAGCGTTATCGCCGATAACGCTTACCGGTGGGAACTTCGCAGCGCGTCTCAAAGGCCGTGTTGGCGCGCGGGCATTTCAGTGTGGGTCGGTGGCTCGCGCGGGCGCGGTATCAGGATGACGTCGGCAACGGCGGTAACGTTGATGTTACCAGTGATGGTGGTGGTGAAAATTACGATGACGATGGCACGACCAATGACGGCGCCGATTCTAGTAACGACGATGACGATGATGATATCCACATGTCGATGATGAGGGTGCTGGGATGATGATGGCGAAAGTTGCAGTGATTGTCGATGATGATGACGTGGCGCGGCGGTGCTGTTTCGGGTGATTGCGAGGAAGTGCGCGCGCGAACATTTCAGAACCCTGGCAACCATCAGGTTGACATACGCATGAACGTCATACATGTCGGAAGAACTCTATGTAGCATCGCTTCGGAATACCAACGTGGTTTGGGAAGGGTTTCACCACGCGCGCGTGGCCCGCAAGGTATGACTTGAAACGGATTCGCGCACTGGGCGGAGCTGGATCAACGCGGACGCACCACCTCGTGAGCTGACAATGCTGGTTCTGAGCGAGATTGCTAACACCATCTGGACTTCCCACGATGTGAGCAAACGCGCGCGGACAGCAACTTGTTCGGTATGACTTCGGCATGTGCGTGCATGCGTGGACTTTGTGCAGCTGTTGCTCTGGGGACTCTTGGGTAATGGAAACACATCTGTGTAAACACACATGCGCATATACTGCGGTCAAAGAGTGCGCGCGCAAAATATTTACAAGGATTGGGGGGATGGCCAACTGGCTGGAATGATCTGATTCATGTAGACACTCAACGATGGGGCACCATCGTTCGTATGCAAATTGCACTGTCGGCGGGGGGGCGGCGGCGATAACCCCGAGGGGAGTGGGTGGTGGAGTCGATTATGTTTCTTGATTTCTTTGAATGGCGCATCTAAGGGTGTTGGAGTCTAGTCTTTTTGCTTGGAAGGAGCATCTGCGTGGAAGAATCAATTTTTGCCAACACATGAATTGTCAACGATTGCTTGGCCATGGCTGGCGCATCTCTGAGGCCGCAGTGGCCCGCGCAAGCTCGCGCGCAGAGCGGCCAACTGGCTAGGCACAACCAATGCGGCCGCGACGGCACTTGCCGATGGCAACGTCCAGGCGCGTGACAAAGGCGGCGCTGGCGCGCGGGCACGTCAGTGCGGGTCGGTGGCTCGGGCGGGCACGGCAGCATGATGTCGACAACGGCGGCAATCATGATGATGGTAGCGATGGTGGTGGCGATGATGACGATGACCACGGCAAGGCCACTGACGGCGCCGACCCGGTAACGCCGCTGGCCGTGATGATGTCCATGTGTCGATGATGATGGAAGTGCTTGGGTGGTGATGGGGCGGCGGCGCTGATGAGACTGCTGAAATTGCTGATGACGGTGACGTGATGCAGCGGCGCTGATGAGAATGATGGTAAGGAAATACGCGCATGCGGGAATCTGACAACCCTGGCACAATTCCTGTTGAGCACTATGAACTTGTTCATTCGTGTTTGACGAGCTCAATGTTGAAATGTTTGAGACGTCCCTGGTTGCGGAAGAGTTTCGGCACGCGAGCGTGGGGGGCGCGCGCGTGGCCTGCATGGTATCATGCGATACGGCTTCGCGCACTGGGCGCATGCCGAATCAACGCGGAAGTACCGCTTGGTGAGGTGGGGATGCGGGTGCTGGGCGGGATGGCAAAACAAAAAACCCAAGTTGGTTCGCTGTAAGCGCGGGCAGAGAAGTCGCAAGCTTTGTGATGAGGCCTACTTGCTTGAGTTAGAGGTTTGTAGGTCGGAGTGCTTGCAAAAACTCGTGTGCTTGGTTCATTTCGGCATGTGCGCGCGTGTGGACTCTGTGAAATTGTTCTGCAAGGGGTTATTGAAAGCATGTTTTGCGATAAACGACTGGCCGCGCGTACTGTTTTTCGGCAGTGATGGGGGGGGGACGATACCCGGCCTGCCTGGAACTGTGCTCTTCGAACAACGGGGCGGAAACATTTTGGTCGGCGGGGCAAGAGCGAACCTCTTCCGCTAAAAGCTAGGCGGGCTACGCACAGCTTGAATTAGGGAGACAGGGCACAACCGGGGCGGAAACATGTATCGATTGCCATGTCCCAGGAGGTGTCGAGAAGCCTGGGGGGAGAAGCCGTCGAGCCAGAGTCCATGCTTCACTCGAGAAACCACGTGGGCGCACGAGGAGCCCGCGAGAGGCGCCCACGGGCGGGCACCGGGCGATGCCTCGGCACACTTCCCCCCCCCCCCTCCCCAGGCGGGGCGCGGGGCGCCCGCGGGGCGCCCACGTGCGGGCACCGGGCCCTGCCCCCCCCCCCCCCCCCCTCCTCCTCTTCCTCCTCCTCCTCCTCCTCCTCCTCCTTCTCCTCCGCCTCCTCCTCCTCCGCCTCCTCCTCCCTCCTCCTCCTCCTCCTCCTCCTCCTCCGCCTCCTCCTCCTCCTCCTCCTCCTCCTCCTCCTCCTCCTCCTCCTCCTCCTCCCCCCCCCCGGCTCGAGGCGCCAGCGTGGTGCCCAGGAGGGGGGCACCAGGGGCGATGCCTCGCCCCCCCCCCCCCCCCGCGCGGGGCGCTCACGGGGCGCCCACGTGCGGGGGGCACCGGGCGGAAAGCTTGGCAGACACCCCGCCCCAATGCGGGGGTTCAGCGCGGGGCGGCCACGCAGCGCCCACGGGCGTCCACCAACCAGGCACCCGCCGAAATCCCGGCATACCCATCCAATTCCTTAGCCATCCAGGGAAAAGAAGCCCTCAGCGTAAGCACGAAGTCGGCGAATGCTACGCCAGAGAGCTACTCGACGCGGAAATCCTCGTACGTGGTTCTCACTTCCTGGCACCACCTACGCGCGAACCGGGAAGTGTCCCGCTCCCGGGAGGCCCAATATCCCGCTAAACATGAAGCTCTCAAAGTCAGGAGGCGCGGGTGCAAAACGAGCACCTCGCTGAAGATATCCCCACACTCCGGACGCGAGCGGGGAAAGTGCCCCCCTCCCTGGCGGCTAGAACCTCGTAGATTGCAATGATCACGAAACGCTCAGAAGAAAGGGGTCGCAGGTGCAGGACGGGCGCTTCGCTCGAGACATCTCCACAACCTGAGCGCGATCGGGGAAGTGTTCCCCTATCTGGCGGCTCCTCCCGGGGGCACCCAAGTGCCATGCCTGCGATATCGCGGTGGTCACGAAGCCCTGAAAAGAGAGGCGCCGCAGGTGCAATGCGAGCGCCTCGCTCGAGGCATCTCCACAACCTGCGCGCGAACGGGGATGTCTTCCCCTTCATGGGGGCTCCGTCGGACACCCAAATGCGACGCCTTCAATCTCGCGGGAAACACGGAGCTCCCCAAAAAATTAATCCGCAAGTGCAAAACGAACGCCTCGCTCAAGACACCCCTGCCGTCCCTGGCGGCTGCTCCTCGGGGTGCCCAGGTGCTACACCTGAACCGTTGAAGCCATCACAGGGAACGAGTCGCGGTTGCAAAACGAGCGCCTCGCTCGAGACAACTCCACGATCGGAGCGCGAACGCGGAAGCGTCCCCCCCCTTCCCGCTCCCTGGCGGCTCCTCCTTGGAGATGCCCAGATGTCGTGCCTGCTATCATGTGGTGGCCATGCAGCTCTAAACACAAACGAGTCGCAGGTGCAAACCGAGCGTCTCGCTCGAGGCATCTCCGCAATCTGAAGGCAAATGGGCAGGGCAGTGTACCCCCACATGGGCGCTCCTCCTTGGATCCTTGAGGTGCCCAACTGCCATGTCCTCTATATCGCTGCGAGCACGGGCGAGACTGAGTAGAGGAGGCGAGCATAAGAGGGTCTGAGTGTGAGTGTCAGAAATGTGGGTATCTGATGACTGGGCTGAGTATGTATGAGCTTCTGCGGGTGAGCTGTCTGAATGTGTGACTCTGAGTTTGGGTGAGTCTGAATGTGCATGTGTCTGCACATGACTGGGTCTGAGGATGAGTGCGAGTGTCCGAGAGTCTGAGTGTGAGTGAGTCTGGGTATGAATACGTCTCTGGGTATTGGTGAGTCTGATTATGAGTGGGTCTGTATAGCGAGTCTGGGTATGGGTGAGTCTGAGTGTGACTGAGCTTGGTAAGCGAGTCTGAGTACGAGTGGGTGTAATTGTATGACCAGGCTGTATGCGATTGTGGACCTACGTACGACTAAGCTAAGTAGAGTATGAGTGTACTGGAGAAGCGGGTGAGTGATGAGGAGACGTGGGCGTCACACTAATGACAAAGTCCCCGTCTTAAAATACCCAGAGAACAACGCACGGATCCCACGCATGCCCACCGTGAAAGCTGCCAGAACTTCTCCTGTGCATAATCTATACTCTGTCCATTCTCTCTCTGTCTCTAACTATCTCTATCTCTCTTTCCGCTCTACTCTCTCTCGCTCTCTCTCTCTCTTTCTCTGTTTCTCTGTCTCTGTCTCTCTCTCTCTCTCTTTCTCTCCCTTGCATTCCTTACCTCTGCGTTATACTCTCTGATCCACCGCCGTGCCCCCTGGCACGTTGAGGCGTGGAAGATTGCCAAGGTCTGCCTTGTAGGGTCCCTGTAATCTACTGTGGACCTCCTCCTCGCACACCTCGTGAAAATAAGATGGATTTGCGTCCCGACCTTCCAGGACAGCCAAGGCAGACCACACGCCGGCCCAGTATGGCGTTCAGACGGCCTACGCTGCTTCCAAGTTTGCCAAAAAAGGCCACCAGAGGACTCGCAACAAGAATTCGAAGAAAACAATCATATTGACTTCCCTTACGTGTTTGAAGAGTTTCTGGATTCTCGCTTTTCGGGCCTCCGTCAACTCAAGACGGCCTAAGAAGGCTTCAAGATGGCCCAAGAGGCTCCCTAGAGGGTCCCAATAGGCCCCAAGAGGGCCCACGATGGCCCGAGAGACATGCATCCAAAACGCCCCGAGATGGCCAAAGAGGGCCTCAGAAGGAACCGAAGACGGTCTTAGAAGGCCCTTCGACTGCCGAAGACGGCGCCACGACGGCCCCCAGACATCCCATACGGCCAAGAGGGCCCCCAAGACGGCCCAAGAGAGACACCCAAGACGGGCCTACAAAAGCCCCGGGACGGCCTTCCATCCGCAGGGGCCCCTTCAGTGCAGGCACCAGTCGGGGAATATAAGACCCATGTCAGAGCTGTGCTCTCGGAATGCCCTACAGAGGGGTCCTCATCCGGTCGCGCGCTCGAGCCGTGATAAACATATGGCAGGGCGTTCCGATGGCTGGCGCGGCCTCCCTGGAGCCCTGGAGGGGGCACGGGTGGGGCTCGTGGGGGGGCGAGAAATGGCACGGACCCTGGTGCATGACAGTGGACCTCGACGGCTGGCAGAGCCTGGCGCGGCTTCCCTGGAGGGGCAAAATGTGTTTCACCGAGGCTCGTGCAGCGGAAGCGCATGCGGGAGGAGGATGGCACTCATGTCCGGACCCGTGCAATGGAAGCACATGCAGGAGGCGGCACCCGTGCAGTGCGTATGCAAGAGGAGGTGGGACTTGTAAGCGCGTAGGGGGAGGGAAGGATTTTTGGATTGCGCTGCTGATGAAGCGTATGGCCTGTCAGCTGATGGCGGCGCTGCGGCTAGCAGAGGCGGTCAGCACAGTCAACTCGTGTGGCTATGCTAAACGGCGAGGCTCGCAAACTCTGCACGGGCACCAAGTCGGAGGGAAGGAGGAGAGGGAGGAGAGGAACCTGTCTTGAAGCATAAAAGCCCCGCTTTTGGCGTGGACGCGGGTCCTCTCACCCTGCTCCTCCCTCGCCTCCTGCGGCTCCTCGCCACCGCGCCTGGAGTTCCAACGCGACGGGGAACAGCTTCCCGCGCGCTTGCTGTCTGTACCGTCGGCGTCCCGGGGTGGGTCCCCTGGCCCACAGTGGCCCGCGCTGAAGGACTGGTCCTGGGGATGGGGTCGAGTATGTGGCTCAGGGAATGAAACAGCTCAGCGCCGGAAAGCTGGGACGGGACCTCCCTCCACTCTTCCGCCCCCCATGCTGATCTCACGGAGATCGGTGGGACATGTTGGCATATGCTTGCGCTGCGGACAGAGCAGCTGGAGCCCATGGAGGCGAATCTCAGCATTGCGAGCTTGAGGCTGCGTGCTCAACTTCTGGGCGTGGCCTGCAAACCCAAGTATATGTAACTTCAGCATTCCGTCAGCATTATGTTGGGAAGGGGGTAAAGCCACTCGCTTCATGACGTGAGCCTGAGGTGGATGTGGAGCGGAGAAGGGGGGGAGATAAATTATTGGGGGCAACGGGAAGCAAGGGAGATGCGGGCGGGGGACGAGAAATACAAGATGGGAGACACATTGAGATGGGAGAGGAGGAACTGCTGATGAAAGAGAGAAAGGGGCTACGCGAGGGAAGAATTCGGAGGAAAGGGGGGACAGCAGACAGCAAACGGGACAAGGACACTTAGAACATCGGACTGGACTGTAGAGCGCAACGCTGCAAACACGTGACCAGAAGCGAGGACATGTGAACGGCATGCGCAGATCAGGCAAACACAGCTTTCGAGGAGATGCAAAGGGATTCCGTGATCCTGTGCGCTTTGACAAGTAGAACCCTCCCATGAAATCTTCACATGTTAGCAGACACAATTTCTCGAAGGTCCGCGCAGATTTCTTGGATCAGCGCTGGACACCCCGCAAAGTACGCCAGGGGCGGCGCAGGAGGCGCCGCCAGGGGGGCCCGACGCAGATCCAAGAAATCCGCGTGGACCTCCGACAAATGACGAGCAGGAGCTGCTGCTTAGCATGTCTTGGCGGCGCTCCCCGCGACACGCTGCGCCTGGCGAGCGGACAGCGTGCCGCTCCGCTCCGGGGGGCCGGGAGGCTCGGAGAGGCTCGGCACGCTGACACCTGTGCACTGCGGCGTGGGCAGCGTGTCGCGCCGCAGCCAGAAGCGGCGGCGCGACGCGCGGAGCCAGAGTTCCTGACCGTCTGTTCGTGCCGCTCTTTCGGACTACCTACCAGACCACCCCAACCCAACCCGAAGACCCGAATTTCGGGCTGGGGGGGGGGGTAAGGGTTCCACGCGTGGTTTTTCTGTGTTTCCCGACCCCCCCCCCCACTGGAAATCGAGGGTAAATCTGAGCCTTCGGGTTGGGTTGGGGTGGTTTGGTGGGTGCCGCTCTTTCTTCGTCGAGACGAGCTGCCACGGCGGGCCCATTTGCCACCGACAGACCGCCAGGAGCGACCGCGGCGGCGCCCCGAGGCCGCCGCGCTGCCCTGCGAATGGGCGCGGCCCCCCTTCGCCGGCCTCCGCGCGCAGCCGCGCGAGGGCGCCGCGGCCCTCGAGGCTCGCTCGGGCGCTAGGGGATGCCAAGGTACTCCGTGATCCGGTGCGCTATTACGGGAAGAACCCTCTTGTGCAGTCCTCGGATGAGCTTCCAGGGCAGGCCCATCTGCCACCTGCGGCGGCAACTCATGGGAGCCTCCACTACCCATCTTGCTGGCTCTTGCGCATCGACGCCAATCGACGCTGTGCCGACGCAGACCGACGCGAAATCGGCGGCTTCTCGTCGATCGCCCGACGCTGGCGCACTGTGATGCACCCTGCAGCCAGCATCACGAGGACACATAAAACAGGGCTAGGATCGGGATAAATCGCTCCAGAGCGTTCCGGAGCGCTCTCAGAGCCTTCCGGAACGCTCTGGAGCGGCCGCGGCGCCCACTACATCCTCCAAACCCGCCGCTTCTCAGAGATTTCGAGTTATCCCGATCCGAGTTTGTCCCGATCTTCGCGTCGTTTTAACACACGAGGACCCCATGAGTTTTCACCGAACGCCGCCGATACGCCGCCAGGAGCCACCGCGGCGGCTCCCCGAGGCCGCAGTGCTGCTCCGCGAAGGGGCTCGGCACCGCCGCGCCGGCCTCCGCCAGCAGCCGCACGATGGCGCCGTGGCCCTCGAGGCTCGCGTCCGTGAGCGCCGTCCTCACGACCGGCGAGCAGATCCATATCGATCGGGGCTTCGCCAACGGGGGTTTCGCTAAACTGACTACCTACCAGACCACCCCAACCCAACCCGAAGACCCGAATTTCGGGTTGGGGGGGGGGTAAGGGTTCCACGCGTGTTTTTCGATGTTTCCCGACACCCCCCCCACTGGAAATCGAGGGTAAATCTGAGCCTTCGGGTTGGGTTGGGGTGGTTTGGTGGGTGGTGATACACGGGGGCGGAGGCCTGTGCATCTCTATCCCCCGCGTGCTGTACCCCCGCTCACGGCGCCCAGGGCCCCCCCACACGGGGGCACCGCCAAGCGTGGAAAGCAGCGTTCCCCGCACGCGCCCCCGCGTGCTGCGCCCCCGTCTCTGTCTGGCGCCCCGTGGCGCGCCCTCGCGACCTGGAGGCTCGGGGCGCGGTCCGTCGCCGCCGCGGCCCTGAGGCGGCGCGCTCTGCCCGGCAGGCGGACGGCGTGCCGCCCCGCCCCGCGGGGCTCGGGCAGGCTCGGCAGACGCCGGAGCCGGGGCGCCGGGCAGGGGAGAAGCGAGGGGGGGCAGAGCCGGCACAGGCGACGCGCTGTTCCAGATGGGCTCCGCCGTAGATGCCTCCCCAGATGGGGTCGGAGAAGAGTCAACCCGCACAGTAAGGATGCGCGAGAAGGATGCAAGGGCCTTGGGCGCCCATTTCGAAGCTTTTCGAGCGGGCCGCGGCCAACGGAAGCGGCCAAGGAGGCAAGGAGGCAAGGGTACCCTTGGAAAGGCTGCCCATCCTTACTGTGCGGGTTGACTGTAGATGGGGTCGTGGAATCAGGACGCATCGTCGATGCACGACCGACTCATCGGCGGTGCATCGGCGACGGCGGTCCTGCATCGGCGACGCCGGCGTGGAGAGCCTCGGGCGCCACATCGAGCCGCATCGCCGACGCATCGGCGATGCGGCGCGATCCTCCGACCGCATCTCCTGGGACCCCATCAGGGAGGCCTACAGACCCGCGATCGCACGGATACGTTCCGCGCGGGGCCTGCGCGAGAGCACGCCCCGTACCCGCGGGGTCGCGGCGCTGGTGCCCAGCCCGGAAGGCCGTGGACACGGATCTGTGTTTTGCGGGACTGGAAAATGACCACAGCCACTGCTTCTTGTTTGCGCCGCCTTCCAGCCGGCCGAACAAGAAATTTCACTGGTGCCAAGCTCAACGAAAATTACCACAACCACTGCTGTGTTTCTGCGGGCTGGAAGGCGGCAACAAAAGAAAAGCAGTGGCTGTGGTCGTTTTCAAGCCCCGTGGTGTTTCGCCCACGGCGTCCCCCCGTCGTCGTCGGCGGCATCGAGGCACGCGCCCGCGCTCACGAGCACCGCCACGACCTCCTTGCGGGGAGACGTAAGGCTCGGGTTCGGGGGGCTCGGGCTGGCCTGACGGGGCCGTCGGGCGAATGACGAGACCCAGTCTGGAGCCTGACGAGGGCTTCGGCTGCAAACGTGCCACGAAGCCTCAACCGTCAAATTTCAGGCTGGGCTCGTCAGGCGGCAACGGCACACCCGAGGTCCGGGGAACTCGAGTCTTACGTTCCCCCTCCCCGACCCCCGACCCTTACGAGGAGCAAGAAAAAGAACACAGACACATAATTCCGCAGGTCCTTGCGGACGTCTTGGGCCCCCGCTGGACACCCCCCTCGCTGGCGCGCCCTGGAGGCGCTGCCAGAGAGGCCCAAACGTCCAACCCAAGAAGTCCGTCCGGACCTCAGGAAGTTCACTGCGTACTGATGGCATACACCTGTAACATTAGCTAATTGATGAACTCTTTCCTCTAATTATCCCGGCAAAGCAACCTAACAGCGATGTGTAGAAGCATAGATGGAAACATTGCATGCGGTATTCATGTAAGAGCGCTGTTGTAGAATTCTGGTGTTCTCGCAGTCGCATTCGGATTCGCAGTGGCAGTCGCAGTGGCAACATCAGCGGCAGTCGCAGTGGCACTGCCAGTAGTTACAGTAGCAATAGCTACACTAACAGCAGCAACAGCAGCAGCAGCAGCAGTAATAGTAACAGTAGTGTAGCAGTAGAAGTAGTAGTGATGGTAGTAGTGGTAACAGTGAAGTAGTAATTGTAATGTGTGGAGTGAACGAGTAGGAGTGATGGGAGCAGTGGTAGTAGCAGTAGAATCACTGCTTTCGATAACGGGGATGCGGTCGCGATGGTCCGAGAAACGTTTGGCCAACTTGTTTTCGGCCCGTTCTTGTTCGGACGTTCCTTTATTTCGCTTCGGTATCCGGCCGAACTGCTTCACGTGCTCGACGAGCGTTTGCAGAGGACCGCTCAATGCAGCACGCTGAGGAGCAGCGCTGTTCCCTGCCGCAGGCTGAGGAGCACCGCTGTTCAATGCAGCAGGGTCAGGAGCAAAGCCGCCAGACCGAGAACTATCAGCATGTCCTGGCATTGAGGTGCGCAGTAGGCGCTGCGCAGTTCCTTTGAAAGGAAATCTTCGAAAGCAAGGCTGTAGCCAAGATGGCTACGGGGACGATGATGATGATGAAGATGATGAGTCTTGGAAGTCTGGGAAGTGGAAGAGCACGAAGTGGCGTACAGTTGGCTCCGGGCATTCAAAATGTTGCCCGGGAGTAAAATTCTGGTAAGTGGAAGAGCACGAAGTGGCCTACAGTTGGCTCCGCGGCATTCAAAATGTGGCCCGGGAATGGTGTTCTGGGAAGTCGAAGAGCACGAAGTGGCCTACAGTTGGCTCCGGGCATCCAAAATGTGGACAGGGAATGGAGTTCTGGGAAGTCGAAGAGCACGAAGTGGCCTACTGTTGGTTCTGGGCATTCAAAATGTGGCCCGGGAATGGAGTTCTGGGAGGTCGAAGAGCACGAAGTGTGTCCCCCGGGGGAGTCATCAGATGCTTTCTTTTGACCCCATTAGAAACCTATCAGTCTTCGCTGTTAAGTAAAAATCCACCATAATATTTTTCAATATTTTATTCAATACCTTTTTATAATCCACCTGTGCCGATCATCGGTGCAGGGCGAGTTGAGACAGAGGCAGCTCCATGTTGGGCCGCGGGAGCCCTCCAGAGGGGTCCCAACGCACCAGTGCTCCGCGCTGCGTCCACCGGGCCAGCTGTCGCTGTCTCGACCGGCCCTCCTCTGAGAGTAGGTCGGCGGCGAGCCCTGGGGAGAAGGGAGAAGGAGAACAGGGGGAAAAGAAACCTACCTCGCTTTTGACCACCCTCGCTTCCAAAAGATACCAAACGATGCCAAACTACGGCCTGTACTGGTCAGGCCGCTTAACGAGGAGGCGCGTGGTATGGCTTGGTTTTGCATGGAAGCGAAAGCGGGGTAGGTAATTCACGCTCTGAGAGAAGGCCTCCTCAGAAGGCCAGGAAGTCCCCGGGCCTTCTGAGAAGTTTTCGACACCCTGCCCGAAGACACAGAACACTGTTCAGAAGGGGTGAGGGCTCCAAAAAAAGTCCCGCCGCCTTCTGAGAAGGCCTTCTCCTTCTCACTTCGCCGCCGATCAGTCTTCCTCGGCTCCTGGTTACCCCGGAAGGCGGCATGGATCAGCGCTGTCCGCCCCGCCCCGTCAGACGCGTTGGCGTCCTTCGGTGGGTCCACAACTCGGCTCGCTGGCAGCCGCTCGCCGAGGCGCGGCCGCTGGAGGGCACCCCGAGGCTGGAAAGCCGCCGAGAGCCGACCACCAAACGCCCAACGAAACCTCCAACCCCACACCCGGAACGACCTGCGGACCTCCGACCCCGAACCTCGGGCCGAGCCTCGAGACGGCCCGAACTTCGTGCCGCTGCTCGGACGTCCATGTCCCGCACATGCTTCGGCTTCGTGCGTCTCTTGGTTTTCTGCTCGAGGCTCCAGGATGCCCTTCGATGGTCCCCGCCGAGAAACAATGCACACGTCCGAGCGAAGCCCAGGCTTCGTCGCACGCGCTGGCGTCCGCGCCCGCGCAGACCAGCAGCCGCACGATGGCCGCCCGGCCGTCAAACGCGGCCAGCAGCAGCGCCGTGTGGCCCTCGTGGTCCGCCGCGTGCACGTCGGCGCCGGCGGCGAGCAGCAGCCCGGCGAGGTCCGCGCGGCCGTGCACCGCCGCCTCCACAAGCCGAAGAACAGCAGGGACAGCATCGGGAGCACTTCTGCTCATAGGGCGACGTGGCGGCGGCCCCGGCGACACGCTCCGCGGACAGCGTGTCGCGCCGCTCCGCGGGGCGGGAGGCTGGGAAAGGCTCAGGGCGTTGACGCCGGGGGGCCGGGGCGTGGACAGCGTGTCGCGCCGCAGCACTGCGGGCCAGAACCGGCGGCGCGACACGCGGAGCCAGAGCTCCTGACCGCACGCTTCCCGAGGTCCGCGCGGGCTTCTCGGCTCGGCGCTGGGCGTCCCCCCCGGGGCAGCGCCCCCGGGGCGCCGCCCCTGGCGCTGGGGAAAGGGGGCGTTCGGCGCCGAGCCGCGAGATCCGCGATCCGCGCGGACCTCCGAGAGCGGATGCTCGTGGCGCGCTTGCTTCTTCGAATGAGCGCGGTGCGCCCCTCGCCGTCGGTCGCGTTCACGTCGGCGCCCGCCTCCACCAGGAGCCGCGCGATCTCCATCGGGCCGATCGCGGCCGTGCCCATCAGCACCGTCCAGCCGCACCGCTCGTCGGACCGCGAGCCGGACTCCACGAGCTGCCTCGCGATCTCCGTGGGGCCCTTGGCCGGGAGCACCATGAGCGGCGTGCGCCCGCGCCGCCAGTCCGGCAGCTGGTCGCCGAGGAGTCGCCGCGCGTGCCCCTCCGCCGCGGAGGCATCCTCGGCACGCGCGGCGGCCTCCAGCGCGGCCCAGGCGTCGCGCATCTCGCTGCGGATGGCGCCGGCAGTGCCCTTCCACGCGTGCCCGTGCGCCATGCTCGGGCGTTGCTTGATGGGGGTGCTACACAAAGGGGAGGTTAGGTTAGGTTAGGACAGCCCCGAGGGGAAGAGCCTCGCAAGACTAAAACAAGGGGGGGGAGTGGCACCCCTCGGAGAGGGATTTGTTACCCTGGAGGACAGAGCTCCCCACACTCTGACCAGGGCCCGCGACGGGGTGCCACAGCCCCGAAACTACTCCTCGGCCTGGAAGGCCTCCTTGGCTCGCACTCGCTTTGCGAGGGCAGCCATCCGTCGCTCGTACTCAGGGACGGTGGGGGCACACGAGTGGGCCGAGGGAACAGACGTACAAGTGAGCGTCCTAGAACGCGGCTTGGGGGCCACAGACATTGCAGTGACCGCAGCAGCTCTATCAATCAATTGACGGATACGATTACTGGGGCCTACGCCTCGCGAGTACTTGCTTAGTACCTCACGACCCTTCCTAGAGGGCCGTTGGCACTTCTTATCAAGATTACGGGAGCACCTCTGGGCCCAGCAGCCGCAGCCGCAGCGAGCCGATTCAGCTTGGCTTGCGATGGCTCTGGGGCTCTGGGGTGGGTCTCGTGAGAGGCCACACCAATAACCAGGTGCCCCAGGGAACGGCGGACGACCTGACGAACGAACTCGGGGGCCCCAGAGCAGCCCAGAGCCTCTTGGGGGGTACCCTCATGGGCGACCACCAGACAATGCTTGCACTGCAGACCTAGCAGGCCACCCTCCCACTCATGCCACCCAGGAGCGGACCTGACAGAACGGTGACGGGCAAAGGGCCTGACGCGCTTCGCTCTGGACTGGAAGGCAGGTAGCACACTAGCAGCAAGCTGGAAAAAATACCTGGCGGTCTCAACTTCAGACTCGAGGCGGTTGGCTGCCTCGGGTCCGATCGAAGCGTGCATATTGAGAGCCTCCTTGGCGTGGAGGTCGGCAGCGCGGTTACCTTTCGCAGGCGCCCGCTCCACGAGCGGCAAGTTATCTATCGCGCCCTCGCTTCGATGCGCTTTCACATGCTGGATGGACCTTATGTGGCCGTGCCCGCTGAGGGAGCGGGCGAAGGCCGAGACACCAGCGAAGACCTTACTCGCACGAAGCTGTTCGTGCTCGGGAAGGAGGGCCTGACTTATTGCTGCTTTACAGTCGGCATGCATGAAGGAGCAGCGATCTGCGATCTGGCAAGCAACAGCAATCGAGAAAGTTTCAGCCATCGCTGGGGACTGCGGAAAACCTCCAGGCACAGTGCCACGCACTACCGAAAGGGCGGCCTCGGCCTGGGGGTCAAACAAAACGACCGCGTACGCAGCACGCTGAAAACAGGACAAAATCGGCATTGCACTGCTTCCGTCCACCGCGATGTGTAGGTTATCGCTATGGCCGGCGAATTGCACAGAATTCTCGGGCTCCAGTTCGGGAAAAACCTCACCTAAGTGGTTAGGCCTACAAGTGCATCATACGGAAAAGCCACGGCATGCCAAATCATCTTGGACCACTGGAGCGCGGGTGCCATGGCCTCACGCACCGCGGGCTCGCCGTGCAATGCCAGCTTGGCACGCAAGCTCGCGCCCCCCGTCGCAGGCGCCAAGTAGGACATGGCCTGGCGACGGATGGCGAGCAGCTCCTGGTCGTCAACGCCATTGACCTCGACCCCGTAGTGAGCTGCCATCTTGATTCCAGTGGTGTAAACTCGTCCAAGCCTCTCATCGGCTTTCCTCATAGACTTGAGCTTGACCGCCTTGGCCAGGCGCTGGGAAGACTTCCGCAGACGCATCTTCCTCTTTCCAGCGGTGCGGGCTTGTCCTCGTCGCCGTCCGCAGGCGAAATCCGTGCCAAGATAGGTGACCGCTGGCTTGGACTTGTCTTTGGCGAGGCCGAGCTTAGTGGCCACCTCCATGCCAAGGGCACAATCGCTGGCCACGACGGCAACCTTATCATTGAGAGTGGCCTGAAGTCGTCGGGAAACTGCTTGAAACTGCACACCCGCTTGGATCGCAACGCCTGCGACGATGTCTCGGCCACGGCCGCTCACGTGGACTCCAGTGTCGTCGATGTAGCGCATGAAATCAATCGACGGGTTGCGGCACACAAACTGGTCGCACTCTGTGATCGTGAAGGCTCGAACCGCAACATCAGCGAAAGCACAGCCTGCTGGTAGCCCGAACGTGGCGAACAGAACTGTGCTGCTGTGGCGCAGGCCAAGGCGAAGGATGCGTGGTGACTGCCACGTGTTGAAAATCAACTTGAGAATCGGCATGGGCATGCCGCAGGCAAGGACGCGACAACGTAACACCTCCAGCGGGATGCCCTCGTAGAACTTGCTGTAGTCCATCAGAATGAGCAGGCTGTAATTGTTCTGGCTGGCCTCAGCCTCACTGCGCGCAGCCTGCAACCAAGACAGATCGAGTGCACTGCGGCCTGCCAGGGCGCCCCAGCACGGGCGGCGCAGCTGCTGGTGAAGGCCATCGAGGCCACGGCGCCGAAGTCTCTGCCAGACACGGTAAATGCCAGAGTACATTATAATCAGACGGTGGCCCTGGTCAGGCTTAGCTAGCATGGGCATGGCAATGAAACGCAACTGGCGAGGCAAAAGACCAATCCGTTCGCATGCCTCAAAGAGCGCTGCCATGGCGTCGAGCGCAGCGCGAGGAAGTAGCCCAAGGTGACGAGGATGCACTCGATCAATACTGGCTGTAGTGGTGCGCGGAAAGCTGTTAGACACATCACCAATGACGTCCGCACTGGCCCTGTCCATTGCCGTCCTGTCGGGCGTCCAGGCTTGGCTCGGAAACTGGCTAGCATGCCACAGCTTCTCATACTTGCGAACCTCAGCCTCGACGATATCATGGGGATGTGCCGAGAGCCCTCCTGCGATACGAACTACCGTAGGGTGAAGCGCATTGGGAACTCGGGTAGTACGGTGTAGTCCTCGCGAACCATTGGACGATGCCGCGTCGCACCAGTCCTGCCACCGTTGGCGATCATCTTTAACTTCATCCAGCTCGGCCTTCCGTGCATCAGCTGCAATGTCTCGACGGCACTGCTCAAGAGTTCCAGCAGCTCGGCGGCTGTCACGGTGGAGCCGAGGTGCGACACGAGTCTCGAAATCATCGTCCTGAGTGGCAGTTCCAGACTGGTCCCCGAGCTGCACATTGATGCCAAAGAAATCATCCTGGTCAAAGTCGGGCTCGTCAAACTGCAGGCCTTCCTGTCCTGAAAGGCCAACCTCGACAGCGGCCGCAGGGGCCGCTTCTGAGCGTAGATGTGCTGTGGACGGTGCTGGTAGCGGGCCTTGGGCTCCAGCTGCACGAAGTAAGGCATTGCCTACTGCGACACGCGCCTCGAGGACACTGGCATCAAGGCGTGCGCATAGCCCCTGCCCGAAGTACTCAGCGGTCGAAAACACATCCACCTCGGCTTCCAAACAAGGTACTGTGGTGTGATTGAGCCTCATGAGCTTGCACAGGTTGCCCAGGGACTGCGATAACCATGTCCAGCCGCGAGAGATCGCCTTCGCTTCAGCAACGGTCTCGGGGCGGTGATTGTAATCAACCCATCTGGCTTTGGGTGGCGCCCCCCACGAAGCGCTGCTGGACGCACCCAAGCCAGTGACTGCACTAATCTCCTTCTCGGCGGCATGGGCGAAGGTAGCCCACGCTCGAGACAAAATGCACCATGCTTCACGGACAGGCTTCTGGCGACTAGCATCGACGGCCGCCTCAGCCATCACAGAGGGGTGGTGCCAATCTGGGCCTTCTCGTGTGGGTCCGATGATGCGTTCAGCCCCATACTTCTTTGCCACCGTGTATACCATGTACTGCTGCCTTAGGCCTTCCGTAGAAAGACCCAGTGAGATGGGGCGGCGAGGTCGCTTCGGCCAGGAAGTGTCCACATGGACGGACTCAAGCAACCTCTTGGCAACAGTGTTGACAGCAAAGAAATCAATCGCACGGCTCGACTTGGGTGTGATGCAAGTGGGCAGGGACGGGGCCACGAGTACCATCCTGGCTTCTCTCGGGAAGCCTGACTCCTCGATGTCCCTCGGGGTAGCATTCCAGTCACCAGCCAGGACGACGGGGTCGGCAATCTCAGATACCCGCGTGCCGATCTGAGCCAGGATGCGCGCATTCCTGCCCTTGATGCCCTGGTTGACCACCAGGTAGAAGCAGACAATGTGCAGCGGCGGCCAGCCAGGAAGGTGCACAACTGCATGCAATGCGCGTCGCTGGTGAAGGACAGCGTGGGCGCAACCTGGTCCCCGAAGTCCAACGTGATCCCCAGCCAGAATAGCTACTCCCTGCGCGGGCGTTGTTCCCCTGGACTTGGCGCCAGGGCTGGCGAGGCACTTCCACCCACGACGACCTGCCCAGGCAACAAAATCAGCATTGTCATCATCGTGGAATCCGACTTCCTGTGCGACGAAAATTGTCGCTGACGAAGCCTGTATCTTTTCCTTCAGTGTGCGGATGCCACGGTTAGCGTTGAAGGATTCCACGAAGAACTGGCTACGGGGGTCAGCATTCGGTGGTGGCCGAACTTGGCCGTGATGAACAGGTAAGCTACTGACTAATACAGGCAGATCAAAGGCGCTGCCGTTTATCACGATGCATGGCCAGTAGCTTGTCATGGAACTTCTGCATGAGGTCTTCGTTGCTGTCGTCAGGGTTGCCCCCTTTGACAAGCTCGAACAGTACCTTTGACTCCTCGAAAGTGGGGTCGAGGTCACGCTTGACGCCGCCACCAGAGGAGCCGTCATCGCCAGGAGTAGGAGGTACATCCGAACTCTCAGCGGGCTGCTGTGGCATGGGGGCATCCTCGTGCTCAGGTACGGTTGCCTTCCGCACCTGGCCCTCGAGGTCGGAGAAGAACTTGTCAATGGTCTCCGCTCCGATGGATTCGAGGGCGGTGCGGATCTCCTCGGGGAGCCCATCCTTGTCGAACTTGAAATCAGAGAAGAGGGGCCGCTCGGGGGCGACAGCCTTCGCGGTCTCAGCGAAAGACTTCTTGTAGCCATCGATCTCCGCCTCCTTGGAGACGATTGCGGCCCTCTTGTTCTCCAGTGCGGCCTGGAGATCGTTAACTTGCTTGGACATCTTCTCAGCCTCGCGCTGGAGCTTGACCAACTGGGATTGCGCATTCTTGAGCTTGTCCTGGGCCCTGCGATGGGCAGCCTCGGGAGACTGGACGCTCTCGAGCTGCACACGGAGGGTCTCGAGCTCGAGCTGGTGCGCCTGCTTAACATGAGACGGCAGCGACGGCTCCTTGATGGGACTTCTCATAGAATGCGATCGACGAGAGAATCTCCGCTCGGGTGGCTCCTGCATCCTTCGGCCTCTCAGCACCTGTGCCCTGGTCGGGCGTCGGGTCCTTGAGGCTTGTGTTGGCCAACTTGCGCTCGAGCGCGGCCAGCTGCTTGCGGAGCTCCTCGTTCTGGTCCCGTGCCCATGGCGCTGGTGTGGGACGACGGCCACCAAGCACGGGCTTCCTCCCTTGCGCTTCCTTCTCGGCTCTAGCATGTGCGGTCTTGGCTGCGGCGACGATGCGAGCCGGGGCAGCTGTGCCGCAACGGCATCGGACACGGCACGCCCAGTTCTTGTCTGCGCCGCAACTGCATCCCCAGTACGGCGACCTGGGGCCGCGCAGCACATCAGAGGCGGGAGGCGGTGGGACCATGGGGCTCGCGAGCCCTCCAGCTGGAGGACCCCTGAAACCCTCGACTGAGGGGCCTCCGTGAGGAAGGGTGGAACTGGTGCAGGCGCCCAACCCCTGCAGTAAAGGCGGAAAGCTTCGAGGGCAAGCTGCGGACTAGCGGTATCCGTTTTGGCCCCAAGGGAACCAGGCATCTTGAGCCAAAATGGCTACGGAGTACACAAAGGGGAGGAGGAGGAGGAGGAGGAGGAGGAGGAGCGACCGTACCAAGAAAGGACGAGACGAGGGCAAGCGGGCAAGACGCGAGAAGAGGGCAAGTGTCCGCGCGTCCGCTTGTCTCAGTCTATGGCCGCATCGCGTGCCGTGCAGTAGCTAGGCACTCGGTGCCTGTAGTGTAAAGAAGCGCGGCGCTCGGCGCGGCGTGCGTAACGATACGCAGTTTGTTATAGAAGTGAAAGGACAGTGCCGAGGAGAAGGAGGAGGAGGAGGAGGAGGAGGAACGTGCACCTTCCGTCCTCCCTTTCGGGCCCCACGGGGCACAAGAGGTGCACCTGCCTGCACTCCCCCCCCCTCCATCACGCAACGCCCGACATACGTTGTGCCCTACCATGCCGGCGACGGCATCTGGCCGGCAGGGCGGGCGACTTGAGACTGATGCGGGCGATGGAGAGGACGAGAGCACGGGAAGCGACTGGGGAGAGGCAAGTTAGGTATACACTCGCGCCGCATGTGACATCATACCCATCCCGACCATCCTTTCTGTTGCGCTGATTTGTCTCTGTCCGCCAATTGGAGTCATACTGTGAGGGCATTGGACGAGGAATCATTGGATAAGGACGCCAGGGTCAAGAAGCCAGTGGACCGATTTCAGGCTGGGCCATGGATTGCGCCGCCACCCTGATCAGACAAGGAGTCCTCCAGGGTCTGGAGCCTCCTGGACACACTGCTCAACGAACACCCCCGCCGTAGCAGACCTGCGACACCAAACGTGACACCATCGCGTCACGCGCAATCTGAAAAGGGGAGCTGTGTACATTGAAGGGGTGGGGAATCGTATGGGCAGGAGGATGCTCAGGAGGATGAGCAGGAGGATGGTGAGGGAGGATGATGAAGGAGGAGGAGGACGAGGAGGAACTGCAGCAGCAGGAGCAGCAGGAGCGGGACGAGCAGGAGGACCACAGGAGGGTGGGGAGAAGGAGAGGAACGGGGCGACAGCGACGCGGAAGCACTCGGATCCAGAGATGTGGCCCGCGCTGGAGCGAGAGCGCCCTCCGGAACGACGGGAGCAAAGCGCCGATCCCAACATGAGGCCAGCGCTTCGGCGGAGGCACCATTCTGGAAGGGCCGAGAAGGCTCGGATGGGAAAACATGTTTGAAGGAGCCCTGGGACACACAAATAAATACACACAAATAAAATAGTTCCCCATATGTTCCCATATTTTCTGGGTCTTTGTCTTCCCCCCCACTTCCCATATTTTCTCATATTTTCTGGGGAATTGATGATGAATTGTGTCTGTGTGTTTCTTTCCCTCCTGACTGCTTTCCGTCGGCGGCGAGGCAAGAGTTGGCTGCACCATCCATAGAGCCAAACGGGGGGGCGCCGAGAAGCGAACTGGCCAGCGCG
>CAUYUJ010016893.1:638841-691341 GCA_963575745.1 Prorocentrum cordatum
TCTGAGGCAGGCTATCGGCTCTCTTCGGCGGAGAGCGATCCATAATCCGAAGATCTCCTCGAGGACAGTCCTGCATGCAACACCGTTCCCCCTGGGCACGAGCACACCACCAGGCAGCCGCAGTGATGCGAAATGGGCTGGCGGAGTGAGCGAAGCGATGCAATGAATCCCGGTAATCCTGGACACCTCATCGTCATCACCATCATCATCAACATGTAATCATCATCACCATCCTCATCATCATCATCATCATCATCATCATCATCATCGTCGTCGTCGTCGTCGTCGTCGTCGTCGTCGTCACCATCATCATAAGCACCACCACCACCATCATCATTGCCATCATCATCAACATCATCATTCTTACTATCAACAACACACCAGCATCACCATCAGCAGCAGCAGATTACCGTCATCAACATTATCGTCGTGGTCATCGTCGGCGTCACCGCCGCCAACACCATTGACATAATCTCCAGGCTCTTCATCAACATCCCCGTCCTCATCCACGACCTCCGAAACACCATTATCTTCACCATCACCATCACCATCATGCCCCAGAGGAGCCAAAGCAGGCTGTCGGGCCTAAGCGCCACCTGGTGTAGGCGGGGAGCACCGGCTTTGTGGGCCCTGGAAACGGCAAGGCCGTTTTTTCACCGTTTCCAAACAAAATTCCCCTTGAAAATGGAAACGGCAAAAAAACGGCGACCGGAAACGGCAAAAAAACGGCTCCAGAATTGGAACCGGAACCGGAACCGGTAAAAAAACGGCGACGGAACCGGTAAAAAAAACGGCGTCGGAACCGGCAAGACAACGGCAAAACAGAACCGGTAAAAAAACGGCCCTGTCGTTTCCAGGGCCCGCTAAGAGCACAGGGCCTTCGGGGTCCGAGCGCCCGCACCTGGGCGTTCCTTCCCGGGGGGCCGCCAGGTCTCGTGTCCTCCCCCAGGGCGGTGCGGAAGCCCACTCCCTGCACGCGCCGCCGCGGGGCAGGATCGGCGGTCCGTCTCCCCCCTTGCTCGGTCCCCAGGTCCAAACACTGCTTCCCGGGTCCTTCGGGGGAGCGGGGTGCTCTGCCCGGTCTGTGCCAGGGTGATCATCATCACCATCACCATCATAATGATAAAATCAGCATCCTCCTCATCATCGTCATCATCATCACCAAAACCAACATCAACATCAACATCATCATCATGAATATCATCATCACTACGGTTATCATTATGTGTCCTTATCATCATCAGCATCATTAGTACCAGTATCGTCCACCAGTATCATCAACACCATCATCAGCATCAGCAGCAGCCGCAGCAGCATCAGCATCAGCATCAGCATTAGCAACATCAGAATCGTCAACAGCAGCAGCAGCAGCATCATCATCATTATCATCATCATCATCGTCATTGTCATCGTCGTCGCCATCGTCATCGCTATCATCCTAAATTACATCATTATCATTATTATCAAAATCATCAGCAACAGCATCAGCTTCAGCACCAGCCTCTTTATCATTTCCATCAACGTCATCACCATCACCATCGCCATCATCATCACCATCACCGCCATTATCAACATCAGCAACAGCATCAGCATCATCATCATCATCATCATCATCAGACTCAGCATCAGCATCATCATCAGTGACATCATCATCATCATCATCATCGTCAGCATCAGTATCAGCATCATCATCATCATCATCGTCATCGTCATCGTCATCGTCGTCGCCGTCGTCACCGTCATCAAATCATTCTCACCGTTCACAGCATCATCAACATCGTCAGCAGCAGCATCAGCATCAGCATCAGCCTCATCATCATCATCAGCATCATCACCATCGCCATCATCATCACCATCACCGCCAGCACACTCAACATAAGCAGCAGCATCACCACCAAGAGTCTTGTCATCATCATCAACATCAGCAGCAGCATTATCATCACTAGCATCATCATCAGCAGGATCATTATCATCGTCATCATCATCACCATCACCAGCATAATCGTCATCATCACCACCACCATCATCATCATCATCATCATCCTGAACATCATCATCATCATCATCATCATCATCATCAGCATCATCATCATCATCATCATCATCATCATCATCATCATCATCATCATCATCATCATCATCATCGTCATCATCATCATCATCATCCTCAGCACCAGCAGCCGCAGCACCAGCAGCCGCAGCAGCAGCAGCATCTTCACCGTTACCACCATCGTCATCGTCAGCCTCATCTTCATCACCACCGCCACCACCACCACCATCATCCACCACCATCCACCACCACCATACACCACCATCCACCACCATCCACCACCATCCGCCACCGTCCACCACCATCCACCGCCACATCTTGCCCCCCCGAGCACGAGCAGCGGCCGCCACAGCAGCTCCCACAGCTCCGCCAGCGCCGCCCACGGTGCAGGCCCGCGGGCTTCGTCCCGCCGCCCGGGCCGCGACCCGCCCGGCGGCTCGGCCGGCTCCGCCGCGCCGTCCGTGCCCGCCGGCCGCGGGTTGGCCCGCTCGCCCTCCTGGGGGCCCGTCTTCTTCTTCTTCGGTGCTTCTGCTTATTAGTGTGCTTCTGCGTATTAGTGTGCTTCTGCTTATTATGATCCTTATTAGTGTGCTCCTGCTTATTATTCGTCTTCGCCTCCTCCTCCTCCTCCTCCTCCTCCTCCTCGGACGCCCTGGCGTCGCGGCAAGGCACGGCGGCAGGCTTTCGAGCGGGTTTCGACCCCTGGCGCCGACCGCCCAAAAAAGCGACTCCCGAGGAGAGAGGCTGGTCCTGGGGAGCGGGCCGCGACGCCGGGAGGCCGACGCTGGGAACAGAGCTTGCGTCTGGGGTGTGATGGGCCCACCCCGTCCCGTCTCCGGGGACTTCGCATCCCCCTTTGATGGCAGGATGGGGAGACGGTCCGCCACCCCCGGCACTGCACGTACTGTGCCGGGTTCGTGGGGATGTTGTTGAATTCTATGACTGTTCCCTCCCTTCCCATCCCACCCCTCCGGCTGCGCGCCTGGTCCTGCGAGTGGGGAAGCCCGGCTACGCGCCTGATGGGGGGGAGGGGGGTCAGGGGCAACGCTAGGGGGGGGGGGGGATCGGCTCGACGAGCGCCGAGGTTTTCGGACGCCTTCGCGGGTGCTCATCGGTCCTCCCAGCCTCGGGACGCCTTCCCGCGGCTGCGCCTCGCCCGGGAGTGTGCCGAGGGTGGCCAGAGAACACCCCGAGCGGCCGCCGCCTCCGAGGGACGAGCGGTGGCCAGAGAGCACCCCCGGAGCAGGGGCACTGCTGGGGGCCAAGAAGGGGGGCGGCGAAAGTCTGAAGGGGCCCTGGGACACACAAGTAAATACACACAAATAAGAGGATTCCCGATATTTTCCTATATGTTCTTTGCTTTTGTCTTCCCCCCACTTCCCATGTTTGTTCCTATATTTCTGGGGGATCGACGCTGAATTCTGTCTGTGTGTTGTTTCTCTTCCTGAAGTCGGAGAAGGAAGACCAGGCCTCCAGCCGCACTGCACTGGCCACACGCCGTCCGGCGCGCAGGCGGGAAAAGCCTGACTTCCAGAGTTCAGAGCCACATGCGCCTGCGAAACAAAGCTATAGGAGGAGGAGGAGGAGGAGGAGGAGGAGGAGGAGGAGGAGGAGGAGGGGAGAGAAAAAGCAAACAACGCATGCATTGCATTCACAACACGGTGCCCTCCAGACCTCCGACGACCTGATGTTGTCCAATCCCGGTGATTTTTTTCTCCACGTCATCGGCCCCGGGGACCCCCTTTTCTCGGATACGAGGGGCAGTCAGGCATGGATCCTGGACGGCCAGCTGGGGACGGGGTCGGGACGTCTGGGGCCACGGACTGGCACGGAACCTCTCGGCGGATGCCAGGGGGCGAAGCCGAACCCCTCTGCCCGTCCTGGAAGGCCCTCGTCGCCACCGCTGGAGGATCCTCGGCCCCCTGGCCAGAGCGCGCCCCCGGAGAGGCCCTTCGGGGAGGAGCAGCCTCGGTTCCCCCCAGGAATGCGGGGACCGAGCCACCCCGCCATCCTCGCGTCGGGAAGGGACGACGGAAGGCCGTCGGCCGCTGCTGGCCTCCGTACAGGAGCCCTCACTGGGCCCGGGGGCTGTGAGGAAACAGCCCCGGGATGGCGAGTCGGCTACGGCAAGGGGTGCCGACCTCCGGGGAGAGCCACGCCGCCCCGAGAGGTCACGACGGTCGCGCGCCTGGGCAGGGGCCAAACAGCTGCGCCCAGGGAATCTCGGCGAGGCCTCGCCGACGGGTCGGGGCTCGGGCCCTCGATCGCGCAGCTGCCCGATGGGTGCCGCTGCGTGCCCCCCCTCCCCCGCGGGCCAGCCCCGCGGGCCTGCCGGCGCGCCTGACCTCCGCGCGCGCCGTGGCCGGGACACCCCGAGGCAGACCCTCGGGCCGGGCGAGAGGGGGGGGGGATAGCAAAGGGGGGGGGGGATTGAGAATCAGCTCAATTGCAGCCGATTTTCCCGGCGCCTCCCGGCGCCGGGAGGCGCCCCCGTGTATCGAGGACTGGGCCCCTCGGTGGGGCCAAAAAACCAGCTGCACGCAGCAGATTTCGTACCCCCCCCTTTACCTATCCCCCCCTTTCGTCCGGCCCGAGACCCAGGCGTGGCGACGAGAAGTCTCCAGGACGGGCAGCGGTATCGGCACGTCTGGAGGCCTCCCGAATTGGGGTCGGAGGATCGCGCTGAGTCGGCGATGCATCGGCGAGGCATCGGCGCCGTCGGCGTGGAGCAAATCAAGCGTCACGTCTCGCCGCATCGCCGATACATCGGCGATGTGGCGCGATCCTCCGACCCCATTTACAGTCGGGATTGTTTGCTCAGAGTGTCGCCGCGGCGGCCTCGGCGACACGCTATGCCTGGTGAGCGGATAGCGCCTTGCTCCGCTCCGCGGGGCGGGAGGCTGGGAAAAGCTTGGCACGCTGACTCCAGGGGACTAGGGAGGTGGATAGCGCGTCGCGCCAACGCGTGGTGGGCCAGATCTGGCGGAGCGACACGCTAAGCCAGTTCCCGACCGTACTCGGACCCCATGGAAGGGAGGCCTGGAGAGCTGAGGGGCAACGATATGGGGGGATTGGAATAGGGGTGAAACGTCGACCTGGAATCGGCGATACGTCGCCGACAGATCGGCGATAGGCCCTCGATACTGAATCCGCGCGTTCCTGGGCAGGTTGGGGCTATCGGGCCCCTGTCGGCGGTCCATGGGCGATTGGGGGGGTCGACGCATCCCCCCTGCGCCCATCCCCCCCCCCTACCGCCGCCCTTGAGAAGCCTCCTCCTCCCCCGCATCCTCTGGGCCGGCGGCCGCGGCTCGCGCCAGCGGCCCCCGGCGGCGTGCGGCGGCCGCGCCAGCCCCTGAGATCCGCCGGTATTAAAAGGGGCCCGCGGGGGCACACGCAGATGGGGACACATCCCAGGTGTTCCCTTGTTTCCTGGGGTTCCCTGTCCCCCAGCGGTTCCCAAGGTTGTCGTATGCACCATGGAAAAGCCAACGTTCCTTTGTGTCTGCGCCTCTTGAGCCCTTCTCGAGGTCTGGTCTGTCAATCCGCGGCCCCCCAAAGAAGTCCCGACCGCCTCCCTGGGGGTGTCGTTCCGCCCTCGATAATGACGTTCCAGGTGGCCCCGGGGCCCACCAAGCCCCTAGGAGGGGCGACGGGGGCCGACATCGAGGGCAAACGGGGGGACTAACAGCTCATACCGTCGGAGATCCGGGTTGTCGGGCCATGACTCGGGCCTCCGGCGGGGCTCAGCCGCTGGACGCTGTTCGGAGCATCGTTGCCGTGCCAGTGCAGCGCATGATTGCGATACTTCCCGCGTGATCTGCTGCACGATTGGAGGGACACTCTTCTCATGAACCAAAGTCAGGCAGCATTGCAAACATCGCGCATCCACAGCTTGAGAGCTCTTTGGTTTCATCGTGCATCCCGAGGGTGGAAAACTGCCGAGAACCGACGCAAACGTCGGATACCCTTGAACATCGGAATCATACCGCCGGAGATTGGCCTTCGCGTTAAGAGCGGGCGGGCGGGAGGCTCGTCGTCGTCCTCCTCCTCCTCCTTCTCCTCGTCCTTTTCCTCCTCCTCCTCCTCCTCCTCCACCTCCTCCTCCTCCTCCTCCTCCTCCTCCCTGTCCTCCTCCCTCTCGTCCTCCCTTTCCTCCTCCTCCTCCTCCTCCTCCTCCTCCTCCTCCGCCTCCTCCTCCGCCGACCCTCGGTGGCGACGTCACGAACCCTGCCCACACCACACAGCGGCTCTCCTGAATCGATGGGAGGCGGGGGTAGGCTGCGGGCTTCGCCACGTTCTCGGCGAGTTCCGAACCCCACTCCCGTCGCCCATCGAGTTGCCTTTATTGTCTTTGGACACCCAAAATGGGTACCGAAAGAATGGGTACAATGCCCAAAAACAAATGTTGTCCCAAAGCAACAGCGGCCGATGTTGGGCAGGCGACCTCCTGTCTCGAATGGACACAGGCCGCGGCGGCGTGGACAGCGAGTCCTGTTCAAAATGAACAGGAACTGCTGTTGGGCATCGTACCCATTCTTTCAGTACCCATTTCGGGCGTGCAAATTGCCGATCGGCGAGGATAAGGCTCGCATTTCGCCGCCGAGGCCGGGGGAACCACAATGTACCGATGCCGCCACTCCCCGGACCTTTCCCAGGGTGCTCTCTGACCAGGATTTCGAGGAGACTACAGCGGTGGCGACGAGGGCCTCCCCCCAGGACCAAAAAGGCGAAACCTGCAGAGGTATCCTCGAACCCCCGACGTGATATTTTTGTTATGACGTCGGCCCCGAGAGGTCTCGACCCATTCCCTGGGACCGGCTTTTCATCCTGAATCGATGTTCGACGGCCCCGAGGCCCGGGAAGGGCCCCTGGAGGCTGAAAATGAGGAAAAACCTTCCGTCGTGACTTCCTCATGACTCGAGGCGGCCTGGGGCGGTACCTTTTCCTGCCCCGAGAGGCCCTCCTGCTTCAAGAAACTCTGCAGAAGCTAAGGCATGTGACACCAGGTTAAATTTTACCGAAGCTATGCAAAGCAATTGCCACAGGTCAGCCTGCTCAGGGAAAGCCTTCTACAGCTTGGCTCGGGTGGGTGGTCATGGGGGGTCGACCCGACTAGAAATGGGGGGGGGGAGAAGGAGAGGGTTCGAACAACGGGCCCTGTGGGGCCCCTGCTGGCTCCCTCTTCCCTCCCCCGAAAGGCCCTCCTTCTCCTCTTTCTCCTCCTCCTCCTCCTCCTCCTCCTCCTCCTCCTCCTCCTCCTCCTCCTCCTCCTCCCTGTCCTCCTCCCTGTCCTCCTCCCTGGTGGGGCCCCTGCTGGCTCCCTCCTCCCTCCCCCGAGCGAGGCCCGCCTCCCTCCCAGGTCGGGCCGTGGCGGCGGCCGGCCTTTCGCCCGCGCGGGCCGCGCGGGCAGCGCGGGGGCGCCCGCCGCGAGGGCGCCCGGCCGCGGAGGGCCGCAGACTGCGGCGCAGGGCAGGGCCAGCAGCAGGAAGGCACCAACTATACACCAACACCGATCCTGGCCCAGGATCACCCTGGGCCCAGGATCGGTGTATTATACGCCCTCCTGCCCTAGGCGCAAGAAGGCACATATACACCGATCCTGGGCCCAGGGTGATCCTGGGCCAGGATCGGTGTTGGTGTATAGTTGGTGCCCTCCGAAGCAGCGCCGCGGCCGCGCGCCAGCGGCGCCAGCGGCGCCAGCGGCGGGCGGCGACGGGCCGCGGCCCCGCGCGCGCCGCGCGCGCGGTGCGGGGGGGCATCTTGGCGGTGGCAGAGGCCTCCCGCAGCACGGTCCACTCCCCCAACCCCCCTGGCCAGGGCCCCCCTCTCCCGACCTCGGTGATCCCAGGAGGTCCTGGCTGGAGTCGAGGGTGGTTCTGTTGGTCCCCGAGAGCCCCCAAGAGCCCCCCCCCCCCCCCCCCCACCCACCCTTAGCCAGGACACTCTGGATCACCAGGTCGGGAGTGGGGTTGCTGGCTGTGGGTGGGGGTGGGTTGTGCTGTCCTCACAGATGGGGTCGGAGGATCGCGCCGCATCGGCGATGCGACGACGCCGTCGGCGCGGAGGAAACCGGCTTTCACATCAAGCCGATGCGTCGGCGATGCGGCGCGATCCGTAGACCCAATCAACGCTGACCACACTTGGGAGGCCTAATTTTTGACGTCCGAGGTGGGTACGGAAAAAATGGTGCGATGCCAAACCATAAATGTTGTCCAAAGCCGACAGCCGCCGCCGTGGTGCGGGCGAGCCTGTCTCTCAAATGTACAGCGTCCGTGGCGGCACCGACAGCGGGTCCTGCTCAAAATGAGGAGGAAATGCTGTCGGTCTTCGCACACATTCGTTCCGTGCCGAACTCGAGCGTACCGAATTGCTGCCACGGCGCGCGGGGGGGTAGGAAGAGCCACCTGCTCGGGGCGACGGGGCCTCGGGCCAGGAGCGATCGCACCGTTGTGCAGAGCAGGGCGAGTGGAGACGAGGGTGAATTGGCATCCGGGAGGGCCCACGTCGCCACGGCGGGACGCACCACGGGGAACCGGTGCGTCTGCATCTCTGGAGGGATCCGGGGACCGATAGTGGGCTGCTGCTGTCCCACTGCGGGGCGATCAGCACGTGCAATGCATTCAGAAACTCAAGACGGCGTGTTTTCTTCGTGTTCGGCCTCTTGGGGACCTCGCTGGGCTCTGGGGGCGTCAAAGCAGCTACTCTGGACGAAAAGCCCGTCTCGGGGACCACGTCGTGGGGAGAAGTCATGACGCCGGGGAGCTGGGGTACCTGCTTGGGGCGAGAGGGCCTCGATCCAGAAGCGATCGCGCCGCTGTCTGGGAGTGGAGGTGGGAGTGAGCGGGTCAACGCGCGCAGGGCGCTCGGGCGAGAATCGAGGGGAGGAGTAGAAGTGGCAGCAGATGCAGCGGGGGCGTGAAGCCGGACAGAGGAGGAGAACAAGGAGGAGGAAGGACCTCCTAGGCGCGGCAGCTATCGCCCGGAGCATCGACGCGGAGGGCGATGAGGAGCAAGGAGAACAGGGGGAGTCGGGAGTGGACAGAACCCCGCTTCGCAAGACGCCCGTTAGTGAGAATTGCAAGGGGCCCTCCACGTGCGCACGGCACGGCACACGGAGTACCCCCCCAGCGGGGTAGCGAATCGACGTCCAAAAGCCGGCGAAAGTATCCGGCGAGACGCACGTCGATCAGCGAAACCGACTGGGGACTGCACCAGCACACTCGAATGCGAATGCCGAGTGAACCAGGGCAAATTCCCTCAGTCGCCTTGTCTGGGTGGGCGTTCTCCCAATGCCCACGAGAAACGAGAAGAAGAGGGAGGGGGGAGCGTGAGCGCAATGTGGCGTCGAGCCGAGCCGGTGCCTTGCACCAGAAGAGGTCCTGCTTGAACTGCGGGGAGTGGTGCAGCCACTCCGCCGCGCCCCGCTGCGCGAAGTCGGGGTCCAGACCTCGGCTAGGCCCAGCTCGTCGCCATCGCCGCCGCCGCCGCCGTCGTCCTCCTCCTCCTTCTTCTCGTCGTCCTCCACCTCCTCCTATGCCTCCTCCTCTTCCTCGTTGTCGTCGTCCCGTCTTTCTCCGCCCCCGCCTCCTCGTCGTCGTCCTCCTCCTCCTCCTCCTCCTCCTCCTCGTCCTCCTCCTCCGCATCGAGCTGTGCTGCGGGCCCTCGGGGCTCGAGCAAGGGGAGGTCGTTTCGGACTCTTTCGGCGGGTGGGGGGGAGATGGGATCAGTCGGCGTCGGGTCTCAGAAAATCGGGTCGAACCAGAACGTGCGTCGGGTCGGGCTGCACCGGCACGGAGCCAAAATTGAATCGTACCGGCCGCGCCAAGATGCACAACAGCCCCATGCGGTCACCGGGCCACATCGGATCGTCGGAATATATGGGACCGAATCGGATCGGTCTGGCCAAAATCAATATCAAATCAGATCGATCGGATCGATGAGGACCCTGAAGGGGCGGGAGGGGACGTGGCTGGCTCTTGTTCGGGCTCTGGGGGCCCTCAGACGGACCTCTCCTGGGAGGTAGGTCTAAGGACGGCTTGGCGCTGGGGATTTCCAGCTGCACGTTGTCACCCTCCTTCTCCTCCTCCTCCTCCTTCTCCTCCTCCTCCTCCTCCTCCTCCTCCTCCTCCTACTACTACTACTACTCCTACTCCTACTCCTCCTCGCTCCCAATCCTCCAAAGACTCCCTCCAATGGCGGACAAGCAAGCACGACGGATACTGTCTGGCAATTGTCACCCTCTGGAGTCCCTTGTTGGGCACCGGGACCGTCAAATAACTACTCAGGATGAAAAGCTTGGTCCCCAAATTGGGTCCAGACCTCTGGACAGCCATGCCTTCAAGTAAACCGACGTCGGATGTCTGGGTCTAGCAGCGCGCGCCAGGGGGGGACGCGAGGGGGTGACCTTCGAAGCAGGCGAGCGGGCTTCTGATATGGCATGGGCCTTCTTACAAACCATCTCGGCCCCCTGGAAGCCTCCTCAAAAACATCCGGGCCCTTCTAAGGAGGCTGCTGCCTTAAAAGAACCTCGTCCCCATACTTCTTAGGCGGCCGCCCCACCTCGCGCGCCATCCCCTGTGTGCGCGCCGACGAATTCTCCTCCACCGCCTGACTCGGCCAGCCGGGTGCTCCCGGGGAAGTGGAGCCAGTACGGCAAGTACACGCCGCGATGACTCCGGTGCTGGTTCCTCGAACGCTGACTTCGCAAGTCCTCGCCGGTGGATCGGTTAGCCTTGAGCGATTGCGACATCCCGATAAGGCTGATCGTGCGATGTCGGCCGCTTCTGGGCCACCGGCGGCGTTCGACCCTGCACTCTCCCGCGCCGGTGTGGCCACCGCGTCGACGCGGGGCGCGCTCGGGCCCGCTTGGGCCCTCTTAGGGCCATAGTCTATATGAGTATGCGCATCCATACGTACACCTTAGGCGATGCTTAAGAAAACCTAAGTTTTCGTCCAGAGTCTCGATTATTCTTAAGTTTTCAATGTAAATCCCAAGATTTTAATAGAAGTTCGGGGTTTTTATTCAAATTCGCAGACTCTGAATTTCTTAACCCATGATTTCTTGAGCATTTCGCAGGGTGTATACAATAGCATCTGGATGAAATTGCATCTGAGCACAAGTGAGCATGTGTGACGTGGTTGTAGAAATACAGCCATATCTTCTTCCACCGATGCCATACGAATGGAGCTATTGTGGGATCTTGGGGTAGTTTGAGGGCCTCTTTAGTGACCACGGTTGGGCCGTCTTCGGGTCTCTTTGAGCCGTCCTGACACCACCTGGGTGCCTGCGCGACTGGTCTTGAGGCTTGCGTGGGTCCACACTTGGCCGTCTGGTTGCCCTCCTGAGGTCCTAAGGGGCCCTCCTCTTGACAACTTGAGCTCCCTTGATCTGCGGACGGGTCTCTTTGAGTCGTCTGAAGCCGAGAGGAAGACGGAAGTGCCAAGATGCATCCTAGGCCTTCGGTTGTTGATGTGTTTGGTCCTCGTGGGTGTCCTCCAAGCGTCCTCTCGGCCCGTCTTCACGCTCCCCAGGGCCGTCCTGGGGCCGCCTTGGGCCGTCTCGGGGCCGTCTTGGGGCCGCCTTGGGGCCCGTGTTGGGTTCGTGTTGGCACGGCCCTGGGGCTCTCGTGGGTCATCTGGGGCGCTCCGGAAGCAGCCAGCACTCACTCACTCACTCACGCGTGCACTCGATCCCACCAGCCCTCTTCGCCAAGGTGGTCTAGAGCGCCTCCTGTTCCAACTCCCTTCCCCTGACCTTCCAGGAGGGCTAAAAAATAGCACCCGACGTAAAAACCTATCCCAGAGCTATTTTACGTCTTGGTTTTAGGCTGTTTCGTCTCGTTTTTTAGGTTTTTAGGTTCCCAGTGCTAAAAAATAGCTCTCTGGAAGGTCAGGGTCTTCCCCGACGGGGAGGGATCTACCCCTCCCCCCTCCCCCTGGGGGCTGGACGGAGGGCATCGTGCCCCTGCCACTCTGTGCGCCCGACTCGGCGGCACTCCACAGCACCGCTCCCCACCAGCACCGCGCTGCCCCCTCGTCGGGAGGCCGTGCGGAAAGCGCATCACCCATCCGACACATGTCGTGAGGGGGTCGTACCTGCACGCTCCACGAGCCCGACCCGCCGACTCTCATCAGTACCACGCCCTGGCCGCCCCTGCAGGGCGGCCACGTGGAGGGCGCGACACCTGTTCGAAACACCGCACAGGGCATCGGGGGTCGAGCCCTATGCCACTCCACGAGTCCCCACCGCACCACGCTTCCCCATCCGGAAAGGCCGCCTGGGAGCGGCACACTTATCGCAAACAGTGCTGTCTATCAGGGACCGTGGCCTCTGCACTACACGAGCCCACCCCGCAAATCCCGCGCTTCCCCTTCCGAGGCCGCCTGGGAGCCCGACGTTTGCAAGGCTACTTCGCTGCTTCTTTCGACGAGTGCCCTTCGCACTCCACGAGCCCGTCCAGCCAACACAGCGCTTCCCACTGCAGAAGCCCGCCCAGCCATACAATGCTTCCCCCTCCAGGGAGGGCGCGCGGGACGAGAAGCCTGCTGGGATAGCTCATCGTTCATCGGGCACGGTGGCCCCACCCAATCCACGAGCACTCCCTGCCGCACCGCCGCTCTCCCTCAAGGGAGGTCGCGCGGGAGCGCGATCCTTATCTCAAGCACAAGAATTCATGAAAGGCCGTGCCCTTTTCACTCTACGAGCCCTGCTCGACGGCTTGGGATACCCTGCCGTCGCGCTGGGTGCCCTCGACGTTCCATGAGCCCGCCCCGCCGATGCCGCGCCTGCCCCTCCCAGGGACGCCGTGTGGAAACGCGACGGGCGCCGCCCACATGGATACTCGTCAGGGATCGCGCCCTTCGCCCCCCGTGAGCCCGCTTCGCCAAAGCAGCGCCTGGGGCGCCTGGGGGCAGGACGCGCGTACCGCGGGCCCCCCCCCACTCCGCGAGCCCGTGCCACCGGTCCCTGCCCACCGCGCCGAGGAGGAGGGAAGGACGCGAGAAGGTGGACAAGTGAGGACTCGGAGGACTCCCAGACGGGGTCCGAGTATGCAGAGTGGGTCCGCGCCGCATCGCCGATGCATCGGCGATGCACGGGCGTCGTCGGCGTATGTGAAGCTTGGACCCACATCGAGCCGCGTCGCATGTGCATCGGCGATGCGGCGCGATCCTCCGACCACATGGGCTCCAGCCCCAATGACTGGGGAGGGAGAATGAGGAGAGCAGGGGAAGGAGGCGGGAGAGCGACAGGGGAGTGGGAGGGAGAGCGACGAGGAGTGAGGAGGGAGGTGAGGGGAGGGAAAAGAGGAGCACGTATAAATGGACAGACGGCGCCTTTCAAAATCGGATGGTGAACGCACCAGAAGCGAGAGGGGGAGTTGATCCCCGATCAGCCCACCCGAGGAAGCCCCAGCCTCCCCCTAGGCTTTTAGAACACTCGCCCTTGCCCCTGTCCTTCGGCAATGTCGGCGTTGCCGTCGGCGCCGTCGCACTCCCTGGTCCGTTCTGGGCCGCCTAGGCGCCGCGCGAGACGTCCAGATGGCGAGTGCGACGAGGGCAACGTTGGAGAGCACGAATGCCTTCACGTCCCACCTGCGGAGACGGAGGACCGTAGCAGGCTTCGATCTCCTCATCCCTACCCCTAATATCGACAAGCCCGGGGCGATTACAGTCTCAGGGTCAGGAAGTGAGGGGGCCCTCGAAATCGGCTTCAGATCGACACCGAGACAAGATGATGCCAATCTTGGGAATATGGATCTCAGCAGTCTGAACTAGTACCCATCGTTCAGTTCTAATCGTGCTCATTTCTAATTGTGCTCGTTTCTCATCGTTCCTGGCCCCCTGATGGCCAGGAAGAGGCCCAGGATAGGACGATTAGAGATGAAAGGATCTTGGCCCCCCGAAAAATCCAAGAACTTCGAAGAAATAGACATGAACAACTAGTAGCACTTCTTGAGCAGGGACCGACCGTCCCGGCATTCCTACAGTCCTACCACGAAGTGTTCTTAGAACCCCAAGCATGTTCTAAGAACACGAGCAACGTTCTCAGAACATAGACCCGATGTGTAAACCCAGGCCAGACTCCACCAGAAATGCTCTGAGAGCCTCTCGAGGGAACCACAAGAAGTTCCCAGAGCATCGTTCGAGGAGGGTGGCCCTCAGGAAGCCCCGCGCGGCCCCCGCGTTGCCACCGCGGGCCCAGCAGGTTCACGAGAGGGGCGCTCCTCGCCGCCCCGCGTTTGCTGCCCTCCCCCCCCGGCCGAGCGCGGGCGGGCGATCGCGCCGGACGCCCGCCCCCCCTTGGAGCATGCTTTCCTTTGAGCTCGGGCAGCTTTGTTTGCATGATGTTCGCCCCCCTGCCCCCCCCCCTCTCCCCCCTCGCCACTGCTTGAGGGGTCGGGGACGGGCTGGTCCGGGGTCCACCGCCGGCCTGGACGCGGGGGGCCCGGCGGGGCCGGCCCCCTTGGCGGGCGCTGGGGGCCGGGGGCCGGCCACGCAGCAGCTCGCGGACAGGGGTCCGCAGGGGTCGGCTCCACGGCGGCGAGGCGTCCCGGCGTGCCAGAAGCCCTGCCCAACAATGGTCTAAGAACCTTCTGGGGGTTTCCACGCCATGTTCTTAGAACAGTTCTGGCGGGTTCTAAGAACATTGCTTTTGTTCTTAGAATTCGTGGGAGTTCTAAGAACATGTCGTGGTAAGCCTATAGGAATGCCAGGACGTTCAGTCCCTGCTCAATCCACGGCGGCGAAGCAGAAGGGGGCCTCGCGAGGGAGGTATAGCCTTTCGTACTGGGTTTCCTGCTGCACGGCTTGTTGGTCCCAATATACCGAGATCCCGAGGCCGACATCGAGAACACACCACACAGGGATTGAACAAACAACTCACCGTCAGAGAGCGAAGCAGAAGGGGGCCTCGCGGGGGAGGCAGCCTTTCTCAGCGGGGTTCCTGCTGCACGGCTCCTGGTCCCGATGCCGAGATCCCGAGGCCGACCTCGAGAACACCACGCACAGGGCTTGAACAAACAACTCACCGTCGGAGATCTGAGCAGGGGGGGTCTCGCGCGCGAGGGGATAGCGGCGGCTCGCGCAGGCCTCCAGCGCGGCACGCCGCGCGGGGGGGAACGGGGGCGCTCACGCACGGTGCCCTGCGCGGGCAGCTTGCGCGACCGTGTGACGTCGCTCACGTGGCTCCCGAACCCAGGTCGGGGGATCGGCGGGGGATGGGTGGTGTCTGTCAGGGCTGACCCCCCTATCACCTGCGCCCCGAGAATTGGCGACCCAGTGACTCGTTACGGGGAGTCCCCGAGTAAGTCGCTGCTGGCCTACAAGCTGGGTGGCCCTGGGCTCCGAGGGGCGTGGCCAGCAAGCTCGCCAAGAAACGTTAAGGGCTACAACGATGCACTCACCCCAAGGGTGCACTGCCCCCTGGGAGAACGGAGGGGAGACAGGGGAGGAAGGGAAAGGCAAGAGAGCCCAGAATCGAATCGATAAGTCGGATCGGTGATCGGAATTAATCGGATCGGCGGAAATCGGCAGCGGAGTCTGGAAAAGTCGGATCGGCGGAAATCGGCAGGCTAGTAGGCTAGTGAGGCCTCCACTTAGAAATCGGAACCCAAATCGGAATATGAAGACGAATCGAATCGGAATCGGAAGCCATCGAAATCGAATCAAATCGAATCGGAGGAGTCGAAACGAGCCCTGACAGGGTGGAAGAGGAGGAGGAAAGCTGCACACAATTTTATGGGTTCTGGGGAGCACCGAATGGGGCCACGGGAGGGGACGCGAGCCCCAGCGCTGCGCAAACTTCGCCGCTCCACTTCAACCCTCGGGTGCTACCGACGAGGCTCGCTCGATGCCGAGCTGTTGGCACCTTGGCTTGAAGTAAGACGAAGCCAAGACGAGAACAACATCGGGTGAGGATAGATCGAGAATCTCTGAGATCCGGCGGCTCTCGAGGTCTCGGGCGCCGCGGCCTTTCCAGAGCATTCCGGAACGCTCTGAGAGCGTTCTGGGATGCTCTGGACCGGATTCATCCTCGTCCTAGCCCCGCCCGATGAAGAGACCCCAGGACTTCTTTTCTCGGCGACATGCTTCGCTCCGTGGAGCTTTGCGGCCTGGCAACTTGACCACGCCATCTGGGGGGCCTGCTTCTGGATCTGGAGCCCGGTATCACCCCCTGGGCCTCTGGAGAGGATGCCTGTGCTTGGCGAGGCCCAGCCACTTGAGCAGCTGCCCAAGGCGGCCGCCCTTGGTCTTGATCAGCCTGTACCGGCACCGCCCGAAGCAGCACGTCTCGAACTCTGGCTCGTCCTGGGCTGCCGCGCCCGCCATCCTCTTCCTCCCTCTTCTGCCTGTCCCCACCCCGTCGCCCCCTCCCCGAAACACTTCGCTCCATGGGCTGGTGCGCACTTGCTCGACGAAGTGCACGGGGGTATGTGATCTCAATGTGTGGGCGCGACGGCCGTTGAACCATGGAGAAGTGGAGCCGCGCCCCCTCTTTCAACTATCTAGCATGAGCCACGGTGGCCTGCCAGTGCCGTTCAACTCTAGAACAAGAACCACTCGTCATGGCGGATTGGCTTACTTATCCAAACGGGTGGGCAAACAAGCATGCTGTTAGCTTGCAAGTTACGGGACGTGTTCTCGACAAGGTCCGACCCTTCTTCACGGCTCAAGCCTTCTAGATCTGTCTGACTGCTGAGTATTTGCCAAACAGACACCCTGAGGACTGACACAGTGCTCCTGGAAGCTGGGAGCAGGCAGACGACCGATGCGGCTCTTCCAGGGGGGCGTCACCGCCTTCGTACACGACTGGCGACCTGGCCCCCTGGGGCGATTACGCGGGCCCCGCGGCTCGATGCCGATCGGCACCATGGCGTGAGGGACCCCACGGAGCCCGCAGCAGCAAGGACAGCGCAAAAAGTCCTTAGGACCCGTTGCTCTCGTGGCCCGTCTGTCTGGCCGGCTACACGCAAGGGTGACCCATATCGCCAAAGGCTTTAAAGGTGGCCTTTCGTACGCGGCTTCAGGGGGCCGCGGGGGGGGCAACGCCACGCGCGCAGGCCTGTGCTGGGGGAGGGCCCTGTGGGCCCGCACCATGAAACACTCGGGCGAGGGGTCACCCTCGCGCGCATCCGATCCAAACCCGATCCTGCTCGATGACGGCCCCAGCTCGCTGGCCGCACGCCTGGGGATGGAGCTCAACTCCCGTCCGCGGCCCCCGGATGTAAGCGGATTTCGGCCACCTGTAGGGCCGTGCCACGTTAGGCGGACGGGATCAGAGGGAGTAAACGTTGCATCTGGGCTTGAGCGGCTTTCCCTACATCAAGCTGCGGGGGGCACAGCTACCGTAGGAGCTCGACCACAAGAAACTTCCCACAAGAAACGCAACCCTGAGACCCCAGGACGTCCATTGATTTTCAAGCCGCCAGAAACCCAGGGCACCCTGGGGGCAAGCAGGGTGTTTCCTGGCATGGGCTACCACTGTAAAGCACGGAGGGAGGATCGGATCGGACGAGATAGGGGGTACAGCAATCTGTTTTCTTTTCCGCACGCCAAGGACGTGATCCAAGGACGGTCTGTGACTGCTGGCTGTCCGAGCGGTCGGCCGGGGGTCTCCGTGAGCACCGACTGCAGCTATAGCTCCCCACTGCCCTACCAAGCAGGGCAGCCGCTCGGGATTCGTGGCTGCAGAGCGTGAGTACTTCACAACAATAATACATCACACACATGACAATACGTGCTGACGAGATAGGGGGGAAGAGAGATCAAAGGGGGGGGGAGCGGGCGAGTCAGCTCACGAAGCCCGGGGGGCGCCTCCCTGCGCCGGAGGCGACCACGCGTCGAGAGACGCGTGCCCAGCGGCGGGGCCGGAACCAGCTGCGCGCCGGCCGACCCGAGGAGGGCGTGGGGCCCCTTTCGGCAGGGGGCCACAGGGGTGGAGCGAGATGCTAAAATCACAAGTTTTTTTTTTTTCATTGCGGAGGTCACGCGCGGCTGGCCACGGTCAGGTCGGAGCTGGCGCCCGGCTGGCCCGGCCAGGTCTCGCCCCCTCTGGTCCCATGCTAAGATCTCAAGTTTGGCAATCCTTGCAAGCCACCCTGCCCGTCGGCAGGAACAACATGAGCGACTCAGAGGTTCGCCGTCGTCTTCGTCGGTCGATGCTCAGTCGATCGATCGACGACGCACCCGCGGCCAGACCGAGCCGGCCATGGCGGCCGTGGCCAGCCCGGCTCGGAGGGGCAGCGCGACCGACCGAAGTGTTTGCGAAGAAGCAAACACCGACCAGCGGACCTCCTGAAGTGTTTGCTGCTTCCATTCGACGTAATAGAAGGCATCGAAACTTACACGTCTAACCGTCGTAAACTGCATTAAACAAAACACAATGCCGTTGCAAACCCGATTCTAAAGTCAACGCTTCGGCCGCACATGCCGACTGCACTACATCAGCTGTCATTCCTGCTTCGTGCATTCGGTGCCACCCAAGAACAATGCGTTTGCTGATGTTATTGTCTTGCCGTCGCTCGGACGTCCATTTCCCGTGCATGTTTCGGTGTCATGCCGAGAAACGAATGCACACGTCCGAGCGATGCCAGGCCAAGAACAATGTGTTTGCTGACGTTATCGTTGTGTGTTCGACGGACGCTCCTGCTCCTCGTCGGACTCCGCGGGCACCTCCTCGTCGTGGCGGCCCACGAAGCGCGTCTGCACGGCCTGGGGTGCAGCAGACGGCGCCCACAGGCAGAAACAAAGCCTCTGGCTGGCATGACTTGAGCAGGGACCGACCGTCCCGGCATTCCTATAGTCCTGCCACGAAATGTTCGTAGAACCCAAAACTCTTCGAAAAACAAAAACAATGTTCTCAGAGCGTAAAACCGATGTGTCAAAACAAGACAGTCCCAGCCAGAAATGTCCTAAGAACATTTCGTAGAAATCGCAAAAGGTTATTAGAACATTGTTTGGTAGGCCTATAGGCACGCCAGGACGCTTGGCCACTGCTTGAGTGACTCCCTGGAGACAGCAAGTCAAAATGCAGGGCCAGAGATCGCAAGGTCTTGATGCAGCACTGCGCCCAGACCGACATACATGTGACTTTCTCGTCTTGCTGATAGCCTGAGACATCGGATTTCCAGTGTCTCACGACTCTCGATTGAAACCTTTGCGTTCGCTCCACGCGCTCCCGTGTTCTAGAAATGCATGCCGGCTGCTGGGCACCGGGTGTCATGATGAATCATGGACAACGCAAAGCAGGAGTCTGCAGCGACCGACCACGCCAAGACGGCACAAGAGAGCTTTTCGTGGGAATACGGCCCAAGAAGGGGCCGCGAAGGCGGCCCCAGAGCGCATCCACAGAGCGCCACCTCTCCACGAGCGCTCTCAATGGGCCGCGGGACGCCCCGGGACAGCTCAAAAGGGCCCCCAGAGGCCCCCCCAGTATGCCATGGAAGGGAGCATGTTGGCAGCGGTTCTTTGCTGCGCCGTGCGTGTGCTCTGGCGTCCATGACCCCTGTACATACAAACAAACACACAGACACACACACACACACACACACACACACACACACACACACGCACACACACACACACACGCGCGCGCACGCACGCACGCACGCACACACACACACACACACCATCGTGCCAACGGCGCGTTATATCACGATACGGCATGTCATGGCCCAACATGCACATACGGCACTACATGATACACGATTGAACCCCGTCTGGTGTGATGCGACACCCTACTTACGGACACAACATACTGCTTGGCAAACCAACGTGAACATGTCCGAGCGTATCGAGTCCCGACATGTCGGCTACACGCAACTCGCCATCGCTCAGACGCCCATGTCCTCTGCATGTTTCGGCGTCGTGCGTGCATCGTTCCGCAAAGATGCTCCTCGACTGTCCTTGCCGAGAAAAATACACACGTCCGAGCGATGCCAAGGCAAAAACAACAACAACGAACACAAACATAACACGAGGCGGTCGGCGCACAACGCAGTCTGCCAAACGCTGCGCTCGATCCGAGAGTGGCGGCATGCACGCTTGGATTCGCCCTCCCCCGAAGGCCGCGCACCGACTTCTTCAGTGCAGCAGACGAACAACACCCGTGCACGGAGTGTTGCAACGTGCATCGGGCGCGTTCCCGGCACAGCGCGCCACTGCCTCCTGGCGAAGCACCACCCGCTCGGCCTTCTTCACCAGGGCACGGGGGCAAGGGGCCCCCGAGGGGAACGGAACCCTGGGCACCGCCGCGCCACAATGACGAGCTGATGGGCGCCCAGCAGAAAGGGGGATGGTCGATGCAGGAATCTGGCGCCCTCCTGCCTCTTTCCTGCGCCCTCCCGCACGTGGAATGGCGTTCGCCTGCCATTTTCCTGCCCCCTTCCTGCGGGTTGTCGAAGCACGGGACACTGGGTATACCCGTCTCGGTAGGAGTGACCCCCCGGGCTTCCCCCGGGACCAGCTTCTCGTCCAGGATGTGTTAGATGTTTTCCTGGCGGCCCCTGCGTGCACTCGTTCGCTGCTTTGACCACTGCATCCCTCGCGCCTACCCTCCTGGCCCGGGAGGACATAGTACATAGTCTTGGCTGAACGCGTCGCCGTACGCACGTTCACACGCGGTGTTCCTGCAGACGCACCTTGCGCAGAAGCAAAACTTTCCTGACGGCCCCGCGGCCCGGGAGAGGCCCTGGGAGGCCGAAGGCGGCAACACAAGCACCTCGTGACCTTTTTCCCCCGGGTGCCCCCTCGTCTTTCGTGGCGGCACTGCGGTCGGTTCGCCCTCTCGAAATCACGGCGTGGCTGCCTGGGGCGGCGCCTTCGCTCGGGACCCTCTTTTGCTGCCCGCCACCATGGCCGACCTACGCCCCGGCGGGGGTCGAACGGCCGGGCCGGAGCCCAAGCGACACCCCCCAGCGAAAGCGCACCACCTCCTGCACCGCGCGGTCGCGACACGGCGCCGCGGGCACGCCGCCGACAGGTCTGCGATCGCAGCGAAACAATCACGTTGGTCCGTGGACAGCGTGCTGCATCTGTCCGCCACTGGCGGTCCTGCGGGCCCCGAGGCGGAGCGGGTCCCCAGCGCGGAGCCTTGCGCGAATAGGGCAGCAGGCGGAACGCAATCCAGACCAGCACGCAGCTGCCGAGGTAGTCCTGCCCTCACCCTCCTCCTCCTCCTCCTCCTCCTCCTCCTCCTCCTCCTCCTCCTCCTCCTCCTCCTCCTCCTCCTCCTCCTCCTCCTCCTCCTCCTCCGTTTAATCCTCCTTCTCCTCCTCCTCCTGCGTAAACCGCCTCGCCTCCATTGGGGCAGCAACAACGATATCAATGGCACGCCGCCGTGGGGGACCCGTCGGCGAAAGAAGCACCAATCTACGGACGAAAAGCAGAGAAACAACACGCTGACGGGCCCCCGACGGCGGCGTGTCATTGATTATATAGTTTTTCTCCCGGTCCTCCCCTTTTCCTTTTCCTCCTCATCCTCCCCCCCTCCTCCCCCTTCCTCCTCCCCTCCTCCTCCTCCTCCTCCTCCTCCTCCTCCTCCTCCTCGTTTGTGTTTCCGCGGCGCCGGCGCCTGGTGCCGCTGGGTGTTCGCCAGGCAGGCGCACACTTTTAAATGATGAATGTTATATTGGTTCCGTGGCACTGCCAGCGACTGGCCGAGGGTTCGCCCATTTAGAATGCGACTTTGCCCCGACGCAGGACTGGACGCTCACGGGGGACCTTTTCGCTGGGACCCCAGGCAGCGGCGCGGGGCGCCGCCCAGCGCGGCGCGGGGGGGCCCGCAGGCTCAGCACAGGTGCTGGCCAGCCGGCGGCGGCAGCGGCGCCTAGAACGGCCTCTGGCGGCCCGTCAGCGGCGCCTAGCGGCCCAGGGCCTGGCCAGGGCGCCTAGTAGCGGCGGCGGGGCGTAGGTGGGGGCGGGGCCGCGTCTGGGCGACGCCAGAGGCTGCGGCTCACGCCGTGCCCGGACTTGTCGCCGCGGCGTGGACCTCCCGCGCCAAGTTCTCGGCGACCACCACACCCGCCTCGATGTCCAGGCCCGCGAGCAGCCCAGTGCATGGCCGCCGGCGGGGACTCCGCCCAAGTCGGGCCGCGCGCGAGCTCGCGGGCCGCCTTCTCGGCATGGCGGCACCCTTCTAGAGGGTGGAGTCCGTCGCGGGAGATGACCTCCTCGCACCAGGCGCGCGTGACTCTGGAGGCGGTCGTGTGCGTGGTGAGGCGGCAATGGAGGCGCAGCTGTGCCCACGCCCGGATGGCTGACCACGGGGCCGTTGTCGTGGTCGCCGCCTGGAGCGCCGCGCCGTCGCCCCGCGGCGGGCAGGCGGCCGCCTCGCGGCCGCGCCATCCCAGCTGGGGGTCGACCGCCTCCATGAGGCATGTGCGAATGCGCAGCTTCCTCCGCCCGGGCCGCCGCGTGCACGGGCTCCTGATACCTGTGGAGGCACCACGCCGAATACTCTGGGATGCCGCATTCCTTCAGGTAGGCGCGCAGCGTCCGCATAGGGGCTGTCGGAGACGCGACGCGCGCAACCCAGCTGCAACCCCAGCGCGTTCGATCCGGGCCGCCGGGCCGCCAATGCCGCCGCTGCCCTGAGGGTCTGAGTGTATAGCCACTATGGGAAACCGAGCTCCCAGAGGAGGGAGATCCTCGGCATAGGCGTGTCGATGTCGAGGAGGCGGCTGGCCGGGTCCTAGACGGCATTCAGCCGCGCCTCCCAGCCGTGGCGGACGATGAGGAGGTGCGCCGCCCAACGCGCCTGCGGTCGGACTCTCGCATCCAGCGCGCGGATGGCCACCGTCATGGCACCGTCATGGGCAGCCCGAGGAGCTCTGGGGCCGTGAAGTAGCCATCCAGCCCCGCCCTGCTGCGCGCTCGACATGCTGCATCAGCGCCATGTGCGCTCCTTCGTCCATGGGGGCGCCGACGTACGTGTGCTCATCGACGTACTGCGCGCCACCGTGCGAGAGGCGGGTTCAGAAACCCTCTGCCAAGCACTCCGTCTTGTCCGGCACGTAGCGGATCTCCGCACGCAAGCTGCCCGCTGCGGCCTGCAGCGCCCGCGCGTCCACCGCCTGTGCCCCCATGAAGAGGATCGAAGGGCGTTGTCGTCCATAAACTGCGCGAGGCCCAGATTCGTGAGGGCCGCGGCGTCGACGATCCAGAGCCTATCGGCGGCGGTGGTGGCCTCGGTCATGACCTGGTCCCAGCTCTTTTCCCCTGCCGCCCTCGCCGCCTCCTCGGCCTCCGCGCGGTCGGGCTCGGTCGCGTCGCCCCTGCCCTGGCGGCTCAGGTGAAATGCGCGCACAGCCTCCCCTGGCGGGTCGAAGCCTACGCCGAGGTGGGCCGCCGCGATGGCGACCGGGAAGCGCCTGGCTGAGCACGCTAAGATGGCCGGCGCGAACCGTCTGACCTCCAGCATGCTTGCGGTGAGGGGCTGTGGCGCAGCAGCGACGTGGCCGGAGGTGACGCTGACTGAGGAGTCGTCGACCATGGCTGGACGCGCTAGGTCCTCGCCCTCCAGGCGGGCCATGTCGCGGAGGTCGAGAATGACGGCCGGGGGGTAGGCGGTGTCAAAAGGCGTCCGCGAGGTCCATGAAGCACTCTCCGTAAGGGGGGGCCTGGCCCTGCCTGATGATGCGCGCGTCTATGGCGACGTCAGCTGCGACGAGCGCGCCCCCCTGACCAAGCTGGTCCTCCCCCGCCGCCAGCCACGCGGCCTCCTCCAGCCCGCGGCCTCCTCCTCCTGCTCCCCCCCCCCTCTCCCGCGGCCCGCGAGCGGGCGCCGCCCTGTCCCGCGCAGCCGCCGCTCTGCCGCCTGGGTCTGGACCGGGGGGCGGGGGGGGCGGAGGGGTGAGAGCGCCCAAGATGGCCCAAGACGGCTCCAAGATGGCCTCCGATGCTCCAAGATGGCCTCCAAGGCGGTTGAAGATAGTCGAACAAGGTTCAAGATAGCTTCCGACATACCTCCAAGAGGCCAGACAAGGGCCACAAGACGGTTCCCAATTGCTCTTGGAGCCCCGGGGCCCCCTATGTAAAATCACTGATTTGTGAGGCCTCAAGGTGGCCCCAAGATGGCCCAATTGAGGCCCAAGAGGGCCCCACGTGGTCCCCCCAAAGGCACCCAAGAGCGGCCCAAGACCGCCCCACGAGGGCCCCAATAAGCGATTTTGATGGCCCCAGGGGGAGGGACGCATGGTGACTTCAAGAGGCCCTCCAAGAGGGCCCACAGAGAGCCCCAGATCTGCCCCAATAGCGCCCAAGAGCGTCCCTCCTCCACCTCCTCCTCCTCCTCCTCCTCCTCCTGCTCATCCTCCTCCTCCTCCTCCTCCTCCTCCTCCTCCTCCTCCTCCTCCTCCTCCTCCTCCTCCTCCTCCCCTCGTCCCCACTCTCCATGGATCCGCCGAGCTTTGCTTCACTATATGTGTTCTCATGGGTAGGATCCCTACAAGGGTTTTTGAACGGACTGGTGGGGATACGCGAAGCGTGACCCGCGAAGCAGAATCGGCTGCACCCCCTTCGGAATCCGATTGCAGATCTTCTACAGAAGTCATCTCCTCCACCTCCTCCTCCTCCTCCTCCTCCTCCTCCTCCTCCTCCTCCTCCTCCTCCCCCTCATCCGTCCTCCCCTCAACGGCCTGTGCAAACGAAAGCTCCTGACCGCATCCCTTCCCCTCTCCAGTCTGGAGCTCGTTCGGCACGCCGCCAGTTAGGCCTGTCAAACAGCATGGTGTCTGGATATGCGTCCTCCGTTTCTCTCTCTCTCTCTCACATTATCTCTCCATCTGTATGTATACGTGTGTGTGGGGGATTGTGTGTTTGTGTGCTTGTGTGTTTGTGTACTTGTGTGTTTGTGTGTGTGTGTTTGTGTGTGTTTGTGTGTGTTTGTGTGATTGTGTGATTGTGTGTGTTTGTGTCATTGTGTGTTTGTGTGTTTGTGTGTTTGTGTGTTTGTGTGTTTGTGTGTTTGTGTGTTTGTGTGTTTGTGTGTTTGTGTGTTTGTGTGTTTGTGTGATTGTGTGTTTGTGTGTTTGTGTGTTTGTGTGTTTGTGTGGTTGCGTGTTTGTGTGTTTGTGTGTTCGTGTGTTGTGTGTTTGTGTGTTTGTGTGTTTGTGTGTTTGTGTGTTTGTGTGTTTGTGTGTTTGTGTGTTTGTGTGTTTGTGTGATTGTGTGTTTGTGTGTTTGTGTGTTTGTGTGCTTGTGTGCTTGTGTGTTTGTGTGCGTGCGTGCGTGCGTGCGTGCGTGAGTGTATGTGTGTGAAAAATAGAGTCTCTTCCTCTCGGGAGGCCCCACTACCGTTCGGTACGGCCCGTGTGGTGACCCCAGAATCCCCAACGACCTCACCGCACGGTCCGCCACCGCACTCCCCACTGCCTCGACATTCGTTGCTGTCACCGCGACGTTTGGGGGCCCCCGAGTTCGGCTCGCGCGCGCGCGCCCCACTCCATCAGGCCGGAGAGGAGCTGCTCGTTGCCGCCGGGGCCGTTGCGCTCGATGCACGGGAGAAGGGCGTCCTCAGGGGGCGGCGGGGTGCCCAGGCTCCAAGAGAGACCCAGACATCCTCGCGCCGTGGGGACATCTCGACGGAACAGGAGCTCCTCCTCATCCACCTAGGAGCTCCTCCTCCACCTCTCCTCCTCCTCCTCCTCCATCATCATCATCATCATCTCATCATCATCATCATCATCATCATCATCATCATCATCATCATCATCATCATCATCATCATCATCACTATCATCATCATCATCATCATCATCATCATCATCATCATCATCGTCGTCGTCATCATCATCAGCATCATCAACAGCATCATCATCACCATCAGCAGCATCATCATCATCCACCTCCTCCTCCTGCTCCTCTTCCTCTTCCTCTTTCTCCTCCTCCTCCTCCTCCTCCTCCTCCTCCTCACCCTCCACCTAGGAGGAGCTACACTTCCAGCGGGCACGCGCGGAGGCTACCATTACGCCTGAGTTTTTGGATGCGGCTCTCGAGCAGCCCGAGCCTGAGATTTTTACCAGTGGACTTTTCGTTGTACCCCGATGGTGGGCTACCCAAGCCTTTCACGTGTTCCGAGGCTGAGATGTGTGATGTCTCGGGCAGGCTACTCAAAACGGATCCCGAGCAGCTTGCCGATCTATCTTCCGAACCTGTATTCAGGCTCGTTTCGGACGGCTCCTGCACGAAGCCTCATATCCAGGCGTTACAGAAGGCTGGATGGTCGGTCGGGATCTTCCCTGCCAGCGCTCAGGAGCCAGATCCAGTTTCTGTCATGCGTGGGGTCGTCCACGGCACTTTTCCTCAGACGCCTGCTAGTCTGAGCACGTTGGCATCGCTCTGCGAGGGCAGATGGCAAACCGACCAACTGTCCTTGGTGCAGAAGGCACGGCGGTAGTACAAGTCACACATCAGACTGTACAGCAGCAATCGGCCGCCTCGAGCAAGTTTGCAGGAGTCGAATTCGATCCCAACCTTCAGGGACCGGCGAGGATTCAGCAGGCGAGGCAAATCAAAGCCCATCGATCCCAAGAGTTTATCGACAGTTTGCCTCAGCTGAAGAGAGAACATGATGTTGCCAATTCGGTCGTCGATACCATGTGGAGATAGCTGTGCAACGACATGCGAGGACTGACCCAATCTTTCTTCAGAGTTTGTCTCTCGCTGAGGACAGGGCGACGCAGCATTTTAAGTTTGTATCCTGTGTGATGCTGCTCTTTGATGCACATTCCAGGTGGATCCGCGCCCAGTCAACCTATGGCCCCAAGTCTCGTCGGAAGGTGCACTGACACCAGTGGATCGGCAGCGATGCGGGTTGGCGTTGCGCGAAGTGCCTTCAGTTCGGAGCAGTTCAGGAGAGCACGCTCGAGTTAAATGGCTGCCAAAGAGTCCAAACCTTTGTCCAGAAGCTGCTCAGGGATCCCAAGGAGAACCCCGTCGTCGCAGCTGGCACGGCTTGAAAGGCTGGCGCAAGTTAGGATGATGGAGTCCGTGAAATGCAGACCTGGAACAGTCCTAAGTGCGGGGGCAGGTCCCAAGGTAGAGCAATTGAATTGGCTAGGCCCTGTAAAACCTCCCACCCGCAGAGGTCGTCAGGCGAGAAACCGTTTTTCCAGGGGGCGCTGCCCAACCGTCGGTTGGAGGAGCTTCTGGATCGGTCTACGTCGCTTAAGAAGCTTGCCCATCATCGGTCGGAGGTGTCGTGCAGACCTCCAGTCGAAGCACATCCGATCCAGAGGCCTGGAGAATATCAAAAGTACAAAACTACGGAAACTGCGAAAACTGCCAATTTGTCCAGCCCCCTCGGAGTCTTCGGTGACCCCAGACCTGACGGTGGTCAATGGATCGCTTTCGGCCCCAGGGACAACCCCCTCTCACGAGCAGCGTAAGGCCGCTCTCGTCGAGAGAATTCGTACGGTGAGGGCAGTAGATATAAAACCCTTGGACAAGGAAGCCAGGGTCTGAGAGCCGGTGAAAACCGATTGAGGCTTGGCAGTGGGTATCACCGCCGCCCTCGTCGGACGAACTATCCTCCAGGGGCTGAAGCCTCCTGGGGGGCATTCCTCAGCGAACGCCCCTACCGTACTAGAGAAGCCGCCAGAGGCAAGCGACCCTGTGTTAGCACAGGTATTTAATGCTGTGCACTCTCCCTTCGGGCATTCCGTTCGGCTCGTCCTCCTCACCCTCCTAGTCCTCCTCCTCCGCCCTAAAGAGGAGGAGCTCAATCTCCTCCTCTTCAACCTGAGTCCACCCGAGGACGAGAACTCTTCCTCCTGAAAGGAAGGGTCCCTCGTGAACAAATCGAAGAGAACAAGTTTGGGGCTGTCTTCGGTCTCCAGGGGCCCTCACTGGGCCTCGGGGACCTCAAGGACGGCTCGGGATGAAACGCCCGTCCCTGACCACAGGCCCAGACCACTGGGGAGCCACGCTGCGCCGAGAAACCCGACGTCGCGGCGGCATGGGCACCGAGGAGGACACCCGGCAGGCCCCCGGGGGTGGGACGAGGCCGGCACGTGGCACCGCAGCGGCACGAGGGCCGGTTCGGAAGACGACACGCTGGGCACCTCCGGGAGCCGGCGGGTCCGAAAGGACGCATCGAGCGCCGCGACCGTCCGAGAACGCCCCACACCGTGCCCTGATGGCATTCCGGAGCGCTCTGAGGCGACGTGTCCGCATCGTGGGCCTGGCTGAGCCTCGGATCCGCAGACCGATTCGACCCGGAGCGTGCGTCGAATCGGGATGCATCGGCACGGAGTCGAAATCGGAGCGGATCGTCTGCGCCAAGATGTACAGCAGCGCCCATGCAGGCATCGGGGTCGTTGGGCCGCATCGGACCCCCGGCATCTAGAGACTTACCCTGATACGATACACGAGGGGAGCTGGAGGGCAGGCAAGGGAGCGCGCAGGAACGGACGGGACGGAGGAGGGGGGGCTGTCGTTGGCGCCCACGGCAAGGAGACCACATCTCGTGGGGTGGCGAACGCGGCCTCCGCCCCCACCACGATGGTTGGGGAGGAGCACTTGGAGCACTTGCGCAGCACGATCTTCAGGGAGCGGGAGAGAGAGGGGGGACGAGGCCGAGAGACCTCCGGCGGCAGAGGAACACAACTCCGCGCTGCGGGCTCCGCTGTTGCCAAGCAGCCGCCGAGGCCATCTTCGTCGGGCCTGTATGACCGGGAAACGTGTCTTACGAGATCCGAGCCAAATTTGCCCGACCCTCTTTGGAAGGAGCCAGGCAGCAACTTCGAGCTGGCGGCTGTCAACTGTGGCAGGATGTTGGAAAGGAGGGGGTAGCAGGAGAAGGAGGAGGAGGAGCAGGAGGAGGAGAATGAGGATTCTGGGTGGGCAGCGTTACTGGTGAGCGCTGGGAGTAATCCTGGTTTAGTGATGGCCCTGGGGAACTCTGAGACCATACTGGAGAACACTTGGATGGTCGGATGGTACGCAAGGGGAAGGGGGGTGGGAAGGAGGAAAGGTGGAAGAAGGGGAGGGCGTGAAGGGAAGGAAGGAGGAGGGGAAGATGGAGGAGGGAGGGAACGAAAAGATGGTCGAGGATGAGGTGGCACTGGGGTGGAGGCGGGGGGGGATGCGGCTTGCTTGGCGAGGCGGGGGGGGAGTACAGAGGCGGACAACGGAGCGTAGCGCAGGGGAGGACGAGGAGGAGGAGGGGGAGGAGGACGAGGATTGGACGCTCTTGAAGGAGGAGGAGGAGGAGAGAAAGAGAGCGAGAAAGAGAGAGAGAGAGAGCGTTAGAGGTCTCGGCCTCGAACCTGGGCATGCACCTCCAATTGAGATCTTTTGTCACCCTGGCTGGGGGCGCTATCCCAGCCAGGGGCCTGCGGCACCTGCCCAGGAAGCAACCAGACATCAGGCCGAGCCTGCACCGCTGAGAGGGCCGGGGTCGCGACGCAGGGCCGCACGGCCGAGCTGCCGAGCCCTCTCGTCGTTGAGCCCGAAGCGCTGGCAGACATCTGCGAGACAGAGCACGTGCTCCCCTGGAAATCTGGGCCCAACTCTGCCTGACGGAGGAGCTGCACGAGCGTGGCCCGATTTGGCGCACGATCCAGCCCAGCGGGGACCGAACAGCCGACGGACGGCCAGGTCCCCAGGGGACCTGTGTGGGCCAAGCTTGTGCGCTCTGTTGGGGTGAACCAACCTGGCAAACGCGTATGGAAGTCTTCTCTCCCGAGCCTTGCAAGGATAACCCCTGTCCGAGGCAGCGGCCCTTGAGGCCGCGAGGGGACTTTGCAATGGTGGCGTGCTCGCCGCAAGTGGTGCAAAAAAGCGCTGGAAGGTTCTGTCCCCGTCGAGACCACAGGAAACTCCCAGAGACTGTGGCCCCCGATATTCCAGGGGGGCTCTGCGTCCAGGGGCTCTGGGTCAGGAGGGGGGGGGGCAGGTCCGTCCAGGGGCGGCATCTCTTCGGCCCCTGGCGGGGCCCTGATCCCCAAAGGAAAGCTGCCACACTCCCCATTCACATGCCCCGAAAGGGCCTCCAGAGAAACCATGGCCAAACCTTGGGCCCCGAGGTTGCCGTACACCTCTAGGTCCCCGTAGTGCGCTTCGGCACGGGCCATGGACTTCAGAGCAGACTTGCCGCAGGCAAACAAACCTCGCAAGAGGCGATCGCACTCGGTGTGACGGACCAGCGCGGCTCCCTGTTTGGCCAGCGAGTCCGCTTTGTGATTGCCATCCCGTTCGAACGCGGTTAGCCTACCGTCGCGAACATCCACGGCGATGGCATGCGCAGGCACCTTCTTGGCAATCATCCCCTCTCATCCCCTCCAGGCCTCCAGCACCGTGGGCCTGGGCCCAGAGGTGGCCTCGGGTGTTGCCAAGACTGCCCCAACTTGTGGACGAAGACAACAGGCGAACGTGCCAGCACAGTCTGTATACAGGGTGAATGTGCCTGCGAGATGCCTGGCCGCCATGAACACTGCAAAGTCCTCGCCATCCCGAGTAACCTGGCCTGGCAAGTAGTGAGGCGGGGCCGAACCATACCAGCCAACCAACTGGGCGCGGCTGGAGCCGTAAATAGCAACGCACCAGCCAACCACACGAATGAATGGAAACTCAAAGTCCAGACCCGAGACATCGCAAACCACATGGCCATCCTGAAACACCGGCAGGGAACCAAGTCTTCAACCCTGAACTCGGAGGTTGGGTCCCAGGGCTTCCTTGCAAACAACTGGCCAGGGTTTAGGCCGCTGGCAAAGCTTTCCTGCAGCACAATCGGCCCTCGGGCCAAAAAAGACGCCGCCTGGGCCTGGGCAACCTCAGGGGGAATGTTATCCCTCCTCCACGCTGCCCTGGCTGGGCAGTCAGAGTGCAGTCTGAACCCTCTTCTCGAACAAAGACTGGAGCACCACATCTGCGAGCGTCGGCAAAGTGTCACGCCTGCTCTCCCTCTGGTGCCGAGAAAATGTCACGACTGCTGGGCCCTGGGACATTCGGCGCGTAGTGACTCGCGGTGAGGGACCACCCCCTGCGCACCACCTCTGGTGTCGAAAAGACGCCACGCCTACTGGGCCCTACGACATTGGCGCGTATAGGGGCCGCGGTGAGGGACAACTCCTTGCGCATACCCTCTGGTGTCGCCTGCTAGGGTTTGTCACATTGGCGCGTGTAGGGGCCGCGGTGAGTAACCACCCCCTGCGCATCCCCTTCTGGTGTCGAGAAAGTTCAACGCTTGTCAGGCCCTGCGGCATTGGCGCGTATAGAGAGCGCGCTCAGGAAACACAATCGGCGCACCTCCTCTGGTGTCGGGAAATTGCCACGCGTCCCACACCCTGCGAATCCTATACGATGTGCCGTGTGGCCTGCGAACCCGACTCGTATGTGTTGTGCGGTGTGCGTGTCCTGTGAGCGCCTAGGTCTGCGTACTCGTGTCTGGTGTATGTGTGTCATGGGTGCGCGGCTGTACCTGGAAGTGTGTCCCAATGTGGGTGCAGTGTTGTGGTGCGTGCGTCTTGCGTGCATGATACAATGAACACGCCAGGCCTCACTAGCGTGTCATTATTCGCCTGTGCCTGCGTTATGTGTGCATGTGTGTTGTGTGCATGTGTGTTTTTGTGTGCGTGTGCAGTCGCATGCTTGTTTGTGCCTGATGCGCGCGCGGGTGCTGGTGAGAAGGGGAGGGAGACGTGGGAGGTGAGGTGTGAGCTTCGCTGGTGGGTCGCGGCTGGGAAGAAGACCAGCACCTCAGTAAGCATGTGGGATATGATAATAGAACAACGTCTGCACTGGAATTTGCCTCCATCAGGCCAGAGGAAGGCGCTCTCAGAGGGCGGGCGACATTTCGAAACCTTGGGCGTGGCTCCACTTCCGAAGATGTTGCGTGAGAACTGCATCTCCGACGCGCCCACGCGAAAACGCAACTTTCAAAGACTGCCTGTGCAGAGGTTGGCGAGAACCACACCGATATGCGCCGCGCCCTGCCCTCGCACGCATTTGGTCGCGCCGATGGCAACACGTCCGCGCTGACAGGGCAAACGCAGTCTGCGTATTGCCTCTCATGGGGAGTGGACCGTCCCGCTCGAGGCCCCTTCTGGGCGGAAGGCGAAGGGAGCGGGAGCACATCATCACGGAGGCCGAGCGGCTGGAGGAGCAGGAGAGGGAGTGCAAGGCGCAAGGTGAGGCGGCGGCGGCGCTCCGAAAGAGCCCAGCGTCAGTTCGGACAGCGGGATCTGGTTGGGGGAACCCCTCATATCTCTAAGCTCGGCACAACTTCGCACGTGGGGCACGAACGGCATGGCCCAAGATTCGGGCGTAGCCCCTGCACGGCCCATGCCGAAACGGTACGCGCGGGGTCCATTAGCAAGCAGCAGCGACGCGGAAGACCAGGGGCGAGCAAGATGAGGAGGCGGAGGAAGAGGCAGAGCGAGGAGAGGGGCGAGCGGAGGGGGCTCTGAAGCGGCGGTGCGCCCTCGCGGGAGAACACACACACTCGACGTCGGCGGCGCTCGAGGGGCGAGATCGGGGAACACGGAGGCTTGGGGCCCCATCTGAAGCCCCTGACCTGACAGGAATGGCGGGCTCCCGCCAAACGCCGACCGCATCCATGCCAACGTTAGCGCCAGCGCCCACACGCTGTGTTGGCCGGAAAAAGCGAGCGGAGGAGGCGCTAAGTCCTTTCTCGCGGAGAAGCACACGAAATACTCCATGGAACCCTTGGCCATCGTCGAAAGGGCATTCAGGAATTGTGTTCCCTTGGGTCGGCGGCCGCCAAGTTGGGCGCAAGACGCCCTCCTCGTCTTCCCTCCTCTTCTTCCCCTCTCCCCGGTCGCCCCTCCTCTTCTCACCCTCCTCCTCCAACCCCTCCTCATCCCCCTCCTCCTCCTCCTCCTCCTCCTCCTCCTCCTCCTCCTTCTCCTTCCACTCGTCTTCCTCATTTCCTCTCCTCCTTATCACCCTTTCTCCATCCTCCCTCTTCCTGCTCCTACCGCTCCTCTCCTCACACTCAGCTCGCCAAAACGAAATTTAGAACTACATCCGAAATTATGGTGGTAACGCCCACAACATCCACAACCTGTTCATATATCAGATATGAGAGCCAGTGTGGGCCCGGCCCCAAACAATGTAGCTCTAGAAATGTATGGTGTGCAATCTATGTGGTGTGTGTATGTGTACGTATGTTGTGCAACTCAGGTTGTGCAATCCAGATTGCGCAATCTACGTGGTGCAATTTATCCAGTGCAATCTGTGCTGTGCAATCGAAGTGGTGCAATCTACGTGGGCACTTCACCCTGCCGAACTTGAAATTGCCATCCCCACTGTTCACGCAATCGTTTCACCCATCCACCCGCAATTGTTTGCAAAATCCACGCTGCAACGCTTTCAATTCCTGCTTGGCTGGCACATCGCTGCGGCCGTGTTAGCGCGCGCGGGCTCGCGCGCAGGGGGGCCAACTAGTCTGGATCGACCGAGGCGGCCACAGTGGCGCTGACTGTTGAGCACTTCCCAGCGCGTCTTGAAGGCCGCGAAGGCGCGCAGGCACTTCAGTGCGAGTCGGTGGCTCGAGCGGGCGCGGTATCATGGCGACGTCGACAACAACAAGCATGATAATAGTAACAATCATGGTGGCGATAATAGCGATGACGACGGCACGGCCAATGACGGCGCCGATGCTAATCACGCCGATGACGATGATGTTGCCCACGTGTCGGCCGATGCGCGCGAATGGCCCGCATGGCACTGTTTGACCATGATCCTGTTCACCAAGCACGCGCGCAAGGGCGTTCGAATGATTTCGGCATGCGCGTGCGAAAAGCACGTTTGATTACATGTTACGAACATGAAAACCACTGGTTGTCTTAAGAATGTGTATGCGCGCGTGGGCTTGTTTGGAAAGCTGTTGCAACACCAATGGTGTTTCATAGGTTTCTGGGACACTCGATTTTGAAAACCTTGCGATGCCTACGATTTTTGAGTAATTCAGGCATGCGCGGGCGCCGGCGCTCGCGTGGACGTTTTCAATTTGTGTAAACTCTTGAGGACTGATGATTATTGATCAACCGACTGCGCGCGCAAACTATCATTGGACGAATATGGTGGGAGGGAACCTGGCTTGGCTGCGATGATAAACGCTGTTGGGCAACATGTATGGGGTGGCAAGGTCGCATGTAAATTACACATCCCGCGGTGGGGCCAAATAATCTGCGGAGAATGGGGCCGATTGTTTCTAAAAAGAAAAATAAACGTGGTGAAACCGATGTGGGCAATCTGTGTGGTGCGCACCTTAAGCAATGCAATCCACGTGGTTCAATGTAACAGATGCAATATATGCTGTGCTACCACTGTGGTCAGATATGTGGTGCAAACTAGGTGATGCTATCTACGCGGTGCAATCGATGACGTGCAATATGTGTCCTGCGCCCTGCGTTGTGCACTCTATGTGGTTCAATCTACGTGGTACAATCGATGTGGTGCAATTCACATTGTCTGTCTTGAAACTGTCCTCTCCACTGCTCATGCAAACATCTCACCCTCCCACCCGCAACTTGGTCGCAAGACCCCTTGAGACCGTGACGGTGGGTGCCAAATTGCACTTGGCAGCGACACCGACGCCGACGACGACAGCGACAACGACGACGACGACGACAACGCCGACGACGACTACGACGGCACCGACGTCGACTCCGACGACTTCGACGATGACGACAACGACGACAACGACGACGACGACAGCGACGACGACGACAGCGACAACAACGACGCCGACGCCGACGACGACGACGACGATGACAACGACGACGACGACGCCGACGACGCCAACGACGACGACGACGATAAACGATGACGACGACGCCGACGACGAAGACGACGACGACGACGTCACCAACGAATACGACGACGACGACGAGGGAGGAGGGGGGACGACGACGGCGACAACGACGACAACGACGAGGGAGGAGGGAGGATGGCGACGACGCGAACGACGAAGAAGGAGGGAGGACAGCGACGCCGACGACGACAACGACGAAGCAGGAGCGAAGACGACGACGACGACGGCGACGAAATAGGAGGGACGACGTCACGACGCCAACGACGCACGACGACGACGACGAGGGAGGAGGAAGGACGACCACGGCGACAACGACGACGCCAAAGAGGGCGACGACGACGACGAAGAAAGATATAGGACGACGACGGCGACCACGACGACGACGACGAGGGAGGAGGGAGGGTGTCGACGACGACGACGACGCAAGAGCGCGCGCGCGCACGCTTTTGTTGAAAATCCATTGTTTTGTGAGTTTCCAATGTTTGTGGGACGGTCGATTTTGAACTCCGTCCGAAACCGAAGGTTCTTAAAGGAATTCGGCATGCGCGCGCGACGACGCGCACGCGTTGCCTTCCCCACATGTTTTGAAGAGGATTCTCGCGACGGCACGCGCGCAAGGGCGTGCGAACGATTTCGACATGCGCGCGCGAAGCCCATGTGGTAGCACCTTCTGAAAATCTTGAAGAACTCAAGTTTTTTTTCCCCAACCATCCTGTGGTGTCGGGTCCTCGTTTTGAAGAGACGGTGCCCCGCGTTCTCCTTCCTTCCTTCCTTCCTCCCGCTGCCTCCACCCCCTCCTCCTCCCTCCTCCCCCTCTTCCCTGCGTTTCACCCACCCAGTACAGCGTTCCGTAGCCCCATAGGAGCTCCGCCGAAGGCCCCAGTGCTGCCGCCCGCATGCGTCACGCACACCCAATTCGGCACACCCCTCACACGTTTCGTGGCCCCATGAAGAGCTCCACCGAAGGCCTCAGCGCTGCCGCCCGCATGCGTCACGCACACCCAATTCGGCACACCCCTCACACGTTTCGTGGCCCCATAGGGAGCCCCGCCGAAGGCCCCAGTGCCCGCCCCGCATGCGTCACGCACACCCAATTCGGCACACCCCTCACACGTTTCGTGGCCCCATAGGGAGCTCCGCCGAAGGCCCCAGTGCTGCCGCCCGCATGCGTCACGCACACCCAATTCGGCACACCCCTCACACGTTTCGTGGCCCCATAGGGAGCTCCACCGAAGGCCCCAGCGCTGCCGCCCGCATGCGTCCGCACACCCAATTCGGCACACCCCTCACACGTTTCGTGGCCCCATAGGGAGCTCCACCGAAGGCCCCAGTGCTGCCGCCCGCATGCGTCCACACCCAATTCGGCACACCCCTCACACGTTCGTGGCGCGTACAGTTTGGCCCCATAGTGCTGCCGCCCGCATGCGTCACGCACACCCAATTCGGCACACCCCTCACACGTTTCGTGGCCCCATAGGGAGCTCCACCGAAGGCCCCAGTGCTGCCGCCCGCATGCGTCACGCACACCCAATTCGGCACACCCCTCACACGTTTCGTGGCCCCATAGGGAGCTCCACCGAAGGCCCCAGTGCTGCCGCCCGCATGCGTCACGCACACCCAATTCGGCACACCCCTCACACGCTTCGTGGCCCCATAGGGAGCTCCACCGAAGGCCCCAGCGCTGCCGCCCGCATGTCACGCACACCCAATTCGGCGGCACATAATAGTTTCGTGGCCGCTCCGCCGAAGGCCCCAGTGCTGCCGCCCGCATGCGTCCGCACACCAATTCGGCACACCCCTCACACGCTTCGTGGCCCCATAGGGAGCTCCACCGAAGGCCCCAGCGCTGCCGCCCGCATGCGTCACGCACACCCAATTCGGCACACCCCTCACACGTTTCGTGGCCCCATAGGGATCTCCACCGAGAGCCCCAGTGCTGCCTTCCGCATGCGTCACGCACACCCAATTCGGCACACCCCTCACACGCTTCGTGGCCCCATAGGGAGCTCCACCGAAGGCCCCAGCGGCCGCACTCACATGCGTCCCCGCCACCCTGGCACGCCCCTCACAACAACAGGTTTCGTGGCCCCATAGGGAGCTGCACCGAAGGCCCCAGTGGCACCGCCCGAATGCGTCACCACCCGCACCCAATTCGGCAGACCCCTCACACGCTTCGTGGCCCCATAGGGAGCTGCACCGAAGGCCCCAGTGGCGGCGCTCACATGCGTCCCCGCCACACATCCCAGTACACCCCTCACGCGCTTCGTGGCTCCATAGGGAGCCAGTAGCGGCGCTTACATGCGTCTCGACCACCCATCCCGGCACCCCCCCCGCAGCAGCATCATGTTTCGGGGACCCATAGGGAGCTCCACTGGAGGCCCCAATGGCAGCCCTCACATGCGTTTCCGCCACCCACGTCGGCACGCCCCGCGCGTGTTTCATGTCCCCATAGGGAGCTTCACCGAATGCCCCGGTGGCACCCATCTCGGCACACCCCTCACACGTTCCGTGGTCCTGTGGGGAGTTCCACTGAAGATGAAACCCGAGGCTGCGGTACTGACAACTGCATATGGTTGGGTTCTTCGCCAAGCTATTTTTTTTTTTTATAAAAAAAGCAAGAGCGTGCGTGTAAGATTGTTTAGACAATTAGTGTTGCAAAACCTTGTGTTTGTATGTTTTTTTCGGGGGAAATCGATTTTGAAATCCTTCCGAAACGGAGAGCTTCTGAAGAATCCTGGCATGCCCGCGCGACGACGCGCGCGTGCGCACTTCGTCACATTCTTTGCCAGGGATTGTTTGAAAACTTATGATGTTTGGTAAGCAAGTGCGCGCGCACAGTATTTTTTGCAAGGGAACCGAAAGGGGAGTCGATAGCAGCATGGCTGGGATAGAACGAATTCACAGTTCGAATGGACGATGGGGCAGAAAGGGGGGGTCTTTACGTCCGGGGGGGGAGGGTGGTAGAACCTATCTTTTTTTTCCTCTTCAAAAGACCAACAAAAACAAATGATTTCTACAGGGGCCTGGCCCGGGGGGGTCCCAGTTCGAGCTGGCGCCGAAGACGCTATTTGAAGGCGCTATTCCCCCAAGGAGCTGCGGTGACGCCTCTATTCCGCTGACGCCTGGTGAAGCTCGTGACGCCTCTATTCGGCCTGAAGCCTCTATTCCGTTGACGCCCACTGAAGCTCGTGAAGCCTCTATTCGGCCTGAAGCTTCTATTCGGCCTGAAGCCTCTATTCGGCTCGTGACGCCTCTATTCGGCCTACGATTTGCGACGCGCTGGGGAGGTAGCGACCCTAAACGCGCCTTTTCGGCCTGAACCCTTTATTCCCCTGACGCTCTTTTCGGTCTGAAGCCTATTCCCCTGACGCCTGGTGAAGCTCGTGAAGCCTCTGTTCGGCCTGAACCCCCCTGACGCCCGGTGAAGCTCGTGAAGCCTCTATTCGGCCTGAAGCCTCTATTCCCCTGGCGCCTGGAAAAGCTCGTGAAGCCTTTATTCTGCCTGAAGCCTCTATTCCCTTGACGCCCGGTGAAGCTCGTGAAGCCTCTATTCGGCCTGAGGCCTATATTCCCCTAGCACCCGGTGAAGCTCGTGAATCCTCTATTCGGCCTGAAGCCTCTATTCCTCTGGCGCCCGGTGAAGCTCGTGACGCCTCTCTTCAGTCTGAAGCCTCTATTCCCCTGGCGCCCATTGAAGCTCGTGAAGCCTCTATTCGGCCTGAACCCTCTATTCCCCTGGCGCCCGGTGAAGCTCGTGAAGCCTCTATCGGCCTGAAGCCTCTATTCCCCTGGCGCCAGGTGAAGCTCGTGACGCCTCTATTCGGCCTGAAGCCTCTATTCCCTTGACGCCCGTTGAAGCTCGTGAATCCCCTATTCGGCCTGAAGCCTCTATTCCCCTGGCGCCCGGTGAAGCTCGTGAAGCCTCTATTCGGCCTGAAGCCTCTATTCCCTTGACGCCCGTTGAAGCTCGTGACGCCTCTATTAGGCTTGAAGCCTCTATTCCCCTGGCGCCTGGTGAAGCTCGTGACGCTTCGCAGGGTTCGTGCCCCAGGGGAGGGAAAATCTATGAGCAATCGCGTAAAACGCGAAAGACTCGTGCCCCTGGAAAGGGGTCGTGCCCCAGGAGGGGGCCAATCACGCTAAGCATTCGTCCACCATGATCAGCACGCATGTGAAGCACGAAGGATTCGCGCCCTAGGAGAGGGTCACTATATAGGCACAGACGTAAAACATTAAGAGGGTTCGTGTTCCAAGGGAAGGCCGATCTATTGGCACATACGTTAAGCACAAAAGGATTCGTGCCCCGGGGGATGGCCAATCTATATGCACACACGTAAGACACGAAGGATTCGTGCTCCAGGAGAGGGCGGATCTATATGCACATGCGTAGAGCACGGAAGGTTCGTGCCCCAGGAGAGGGCAAATCCATAGGCGCATACGTAAAACACGCAGGGCTCGTGCCCCACGGGAAGGCAAATCTATAAGCAAATGCGTAAACACACAAAAGATTCGCGCCCCTGGAAAGGGCCAATCTAAAGGCATACGCGCGGAACACAAAGGACTCGTGCCCCAGGAGAGGGCCAACCGATACGCACATGTGTAAAACACCATGGATTCGCGCCCCAGAAGAAGGCAAATCTCTAGGCATCACGTAACACGCGAAGGATTCGCGTTCCATGATACGGCCAATCTATAAGCACGCACGTAAAACACTAAACATTCGTGCCCCAAGAGTAGGCCAATCTATAGGCACATGCGTGAAGCACAATGGACTCGCGCCCCAAGAGAAGGCCAATCTATTGGCACATGCGTTCAACACAAAAGATTTGCGCACCCGCCCCAAGAGAAAGCCAAGACAGCTCCAGGAGGCACCGGGAGGGGCCAAGACAGCCCCAGAAAGCACCAAGAGGCCCCAGGAAGCCCCTGTGAGCTCCAGGAGGCCCCAGGAGGCTCCAGTGGCTCACCGGGCTTTCTTTTTTTATGATTCCTTGTAATGAAACTGGGGAGGGCTCTTGCCTATCAGAGGGTGCCGCACAGCAGAGGGGCATGTCTAGCACCAAGGATTCTTTTTTAATCAACTTGACGAGGGGTCTTGCCTAGCATAGGGTGCAGAACAGCAAAAGACAATGTCTAGCACCAGGGATTATGTTTTAATTAACTTGGGGAAGGGTCTTGCCTAGAAGAAGGTGCCCCGCAGCAAAGGGGCTCTCCTTGGAGAGGGTGCCGCACAGCAAAGGGGCACATCTAGCACCACGGATTCTTTTTTCGTCAACTTGGGAAGGGGTCTTGCCTACCAGGAGGTGCCGCACAACACATGGGGCACGCCTAGCACCAATGATTATTTTCAAATCAACTTGGGAAGGGCTCTTGCCTATCAGAGGGTGCCGCACAGCAAAGGTGCATGTCCAGCACCAAGGATTCTTTATTAATCAACTTGGCGAGGGGTCTTGCCTATCAAAGGTGCCGCACAGCAAAAGGCCATGTCGAGCACAAGGAATTCTGTTTTGATTAACTTGGGGAAGGGTCTTGCCTAGAAGAAGGTGCCGCGCAGGCAAGGGGCTCACCTTGGAGAGGGTGCCGCACAGCAAAGGGGCACATCTAGCACCAAGGATTCTTGTTTCATCAACTTGGGGAGGGGTCTTGCCTCGCAGAAGGTTCCGCACAACAGATGGGGCACGCCTAGCACCAAGGATTCTTTTTTAAATCAACTTGGGGAGGGCCATTGCCTAACAAAGGGTGCCACACAGCAGATGGGGCACGTCTAGCACCAAGGATTCTTTTAAAATCAACTTGAGGAGGGGTCTTGCGTAGCAGGAGGTGCCGTTCAGCAGATGGGGCACGTCAAGCACCAAGGATTTGCTTTAACCAACTTGGGGAGGGATTGCCCAACAAAGGGTGCCACACAGCAGATGGGGCACGTCTAGGATTCTTTTTGAATCAACCTGGGGAGGGGTCTTGCCTAGCAAAGGGTGCCGCGCAGCAGATGGGGCACGTCTAGCACTAAGGATTCTTTTTAAAGCAACTTGGGGAGGGCTATTGCCCAACAAAGGGTGCCACACAGCAGATGGGGCACGTCTAGGACTCTTTTTGAATCAACCCGGGGAGGGGTCCTGCCTGGCAAAGGGTGCCGCGTAGCAAAGGGGCACATCTAGCACCAAGGATTGTTTTTTAATCAACTTGGGGAGGAGTCTTGCCTAGCAGAGGGCGCCGCGCAACACATTGGGCACGTCTAGCATCATGGGTTTGTTTTATCAACTTGAGGAGGGGTCCTGCCTAGCAGTGGGTGCCGGACAGCAGATGGGGCGCGTCAAGCACCAAGGATTCCCTTTAAATCAACTTGGGAAGGGGTCCTCCGGGTAGGGGTCTTGCGCAGAAGAGGGTGTTGCACAGCAGATGGGGCACGTCTAACGATTGGTTTTATCAACTTGGGGAGGGGTCTTGCCTAGCAGAGGGTGTCGCACAGCAGATGAGGCACGCTTTGTGTCAGGCACGGAAAGCGTGGAGTAAAATGACACCTTCAAATTACAATTGGGAGGGGAGCACGTTGAATACTGGGCATGGTGAAGAGAAGGAACATTTTCACAAGGAGTAGCGTCTTCACCGGGAATAACGTCTTGACAGAGAATATCGCCTTCACCTGGAATAGCGTCTTCACCGGGAATAGCGTCTTCACCAGGAATGGCGCGCTCACGCGGAATAGCGCCCTCACCGGGAATAGCGTCTTCACCCGGAATAGCGTCTTCACCCAAAATAGCGTCTTCACAGCGAATAGCGTCTTCACCCGGAATAGCGTCTTCCCCCGGAGTATAGCGTCTTCACCGGGAATAGTAGCGTCTTCACCGGGAATAATCTTCACCCGGACTAGCGCCTCCACCCGGAATAGCGTCTTCACAAAGAATAGCGTCTTCACAAAGAATAGCGCCTTCACCTGGAAGAGCGTCTTCACCCGGAATAGAGTCTTCACCCGGGATAGCGTCTTCGCCGAGAACAGCGCCTTCACCGGGAATCACCCGGGATAACGTCTTCACCGGGAATAGCGTCTTTACCCAGAGTATAGCGTCTTCACAGGGAATAGCCTCTTCACCGGGAATAGCGTCTTCACAAAAAAATGCGTATTCACAAAGACTAGCATCTTCACAGGGAATAGAATCTTCACCCGGAATAGTCTTCATCCGGAGTAGCGTCTTCACCCCGACCTGCGTCTTCACAGGGGCGTCGTCACCCGCAATAGCGTTTTCACAGCGAATAGCGTCTTCACCGGGACTAGCACTTTCAGAAGGAATGCGGTTTCATGGGGGAAGTGCTGTCTGTGTCCGCAGAACGCTTCTTCACCGGGAAAAGCGTACTCACCCGGAACCACGTCTTCACCGTCTTCACCGGGACCCTAGCGTCTTCACCCGGAATAGCCTCTTCACCCGGAATAGAGCCTTCGCGTCTTTGTCGGGAACAGCGTCTTCACAACGAATAGCGTCTTCACAGGGACGTGTCGTCACAGGGAATGGCGTGTTCAAATAGCGTCTTCGGCGCCGGCGCGAACTGGGAACCCCGGTTGCAGGGGCAATGAGTTTCTACATGCGAGTTGACACATCCCACACTCTTGCAAGCATCCCACCCACCCACCCGCAACCTGGTTTGCAAAACCCATGCGGCGGCGATTGCGATGAGTGCTCGGCGTTGGCTGAGGCATTTCTGCGGCCGCGCCAGCCCGCGCATGCACGCGCGCGCAGCGGCCAGCGAGTTTGGCGCGACCGACGCAGCCGCGGTGGCGCAGACCGCTGGGCACATCCCAGCGGTCACTTTAGTGCATGTCGGCCATTTGGGCGGGCGCGGTGCCATGGCAACGTCGACGACGGTAGACACGATGATGATTGTAGCGATGCTGGCGACGACGCCGGCAACGACGACGGCACGGACAGTCACGGCGCCGATGCTGATCACGCCGACGACGATGACGGCGTCCTCGCGTCGGTGGTCAGGTTTTGGAAGGAGTTCGACATGCGCGCGCGGCCGACGCGCGAGAGTGGCCGCGTTGTATTATTTGACACGGATCGTGCCTCCCCCCAGCACGCGCGCAAGGGCGTTCGAATGATTTTGGCATGCGGGGCTCTTTTCGGCAGAATGTCATGAACATGTTGAACAACCTATGGTTTTCTAAAGGATTCGCCAGCGCGCGAGCGCAAGCTTTTTCGAAAACCCACGCTGCGAAAACATGTGTTGTTTTAATCATGTGGTTTCGGGACACTCGGTTTTGAGATCCTTGTGAAAACCACGGCTTTTGAAATATTTTGGCATGCGCGTGCGACGACGCGCGCGCATGCACTTCGCCCCGTGTTTTTGCAAAGGGTTCTCGTGACAGCACGCGCAAGGGCATTCGAACGATTTCGACATGCGCGCGCAGCCCGCTCAGTAGCACTTTATGAACCTGCGAACCAAAAAAACACGTTCTATTTGAGTTTGCAAGAGCGCGCGCAAGTTTATCTAAAACATCCGCGATGCGAAACCATGCGATTTTTATATGTTTTTGGGGCACTCGATTTTGAACCCATGCTATATCCAAAGTTTTTGGACGATTCTGGCATGCGCGCGCGACGACGCGCGCGTGCGCACTTCGTCCCGTTGTTGGCCAGGTATTCTTGAAAACTGGTGAATTTTGATCACCGAATACGCGCGCATAGCATTTCTTGCAAAGGATGGCTTGGAGGTCGATGCCGGCCTGCATGGAATGGTACGAAATTATATTTCAGATGGACGATGGGGCAGAACCGCATGCAAATTGCAATTCGAAGAGGTGTATCGTTAAGTCCAGGGGGGGATGGGGGTAGATCCTAATATTCGGTGGAACAATAATTTTCGTTTGCCGTGCATTGTCAACTCCACTGCTCGCGCAATCATGCCACCCACCCACCCGCAACTTCGTTTACAAAACCCATGCGGCCGCGCTAACCCGCGCACGCACGCGCGCACAGCGGCCAGCCAGTTTGGCGCGACCGGCGCGGCCGCGGTAGCGCAGACCACTGGGCACGTCCCAGGGGACACTTCAATGCGGCGACTAGGGCGGTCGCGGTATCATGGCAACGTCGACAACGGTAGACACAAGGAAGATAATAGCGATGCTGGTGGTGATGATAAGCAACAACAAGGCCAGTAACGGCGCCGATGCTGATCACGCCGACGACGATGACGGCGTCCTCGCGTCGGTACTGGAGGTTTTGGAAGGAGTTCGACATGCGCGCTCGGCCGACGCACGAGAGTGGCCCGCATTGTACTATTTGACACGCAACGTGCCCCCGCAGCACGCGCGCGCAAGGGCGTTCGAATGATTTCGACATGCGGCGCGAGGAACCCGTTTGGCAGAACTGAATGACAATTCTGAAAACTTGTGGTTGTCTTGCAAATTCTCACAATTTGTTTTTGAAAGCTGTCGTTGCAAAACCATGTGTTTATACGTTCTCGGAACACTCGACTCTGCATCCCGACGGCACCTAAGAAGGTTTCCGGCGTTCGCGCGCGACGACGCGCGCGTATGCACTTCGCCACGTTGTTTGCAAGGAATTATTGCGAGAGCGCCCGCGAAGGGGCGTTCGAATGATGTCGGCATGCGCGCGCGGGAGGCCCGTTTGGTAGCATGCCACAAGGATATTGAAAAAAACCTGCGGCTTTCTGAAAATGTCGCAAGGGCGCAGGCGCAAGTTTTCGTTTGGTAATTCTTGTTGCGAAACCATGTGTGTTTATATGTTTGCGAGCCACTCGATCGAGAAAACCCCTGCGAAACCAAAACTGTTTGAATGATTTTGGCATGTGCACGCGACGACGTGCGCATGTGCACGTCGTCCTGTTGTTTTTTTGCCACGGATTGTTGAAAACTAGCGATTCGTGCTGAACGACGGCGCGCGCAGCATATATTCTGCAAAGGTATAGAGGGGTGCGATACCGGCCCGCCTGGGACTTTCTAAATTCATAATTCGGATGGACGGCGGAACAGAATCATATCTAAATTGCAATACGGAAAAAGGAAATCGTTCATTCCGGGGGGGGCGGGCAATCCCATCATTATTTTAGAAAGGAGAATCTGTGTGGTGCAACATACGTGGCGCAACTCACGCTGCCGGTCTTGAAACCATCAACTCCACTGCTCGCGCAGTCATCCCACCCGTTCGTTAGAGCGTGCGCAAACATGTTTGAACCAACCGGTTGCCCAACCATGGGGTGTTTGGTTCAATGCTTCGGAACAATCGATTTTGCAATCCGCACGCAATCTAAAGGTGTTGAAAAATTCGGACATGCGCGCGTGACGACGCGCGCATGTGCACTTCGTTCCATTGTTGCGACAACTGGCTAGCAATTGATCTTTTGCGATAAGCGAAAGTGCGCGCATACTACGATATGACGAGGATGGGGGAGGATGTGGAACCCGGCTTGGCTGGGACGATACGAGCTTATATTCAGAATGAGCGAGGGGAGGAGGATCATATGTAAATTGCACATTCCCAGATTGGACGAATAAGTCTGGAGAGGGGCGGGGAGCGCGGTAGAACTTAATTCTTCAGAGAGGAGGATATATGCGGTGCATTCTACGTTGTGTAACTCATGCGACGACGGGGCGACGACGGCGACAACAGAGCCGCCAGACCGACAATCGTGCCCAGACGGCGGGCGGAGACGAGGCGGCGACGGGGCGGCGACGGGGCGGCGACGGCGACAACACAGCAGCCGCCAAATCGACAATCAGGCCCAGACGACGGGTGGCGGGTGGCGACGAGGCAGCGACGAGGCGGCGACGGCGATAGCATAGCCGCCAGACCGACAATCAGGCCCAGTTCCTTCAAAAAGAAAAAAGAACCCGTACGTGCAAGCACTGGTTGGGGAATGTTGGCGTACGTGTGTGGATGAGCACACATGTTTGCACCCAGGTGTATACATACACATAAACAGTATACGAATGCAAATACATGCCATATCCTACCAACTGACATTTGAAACTGGGCAACCTGTTATGCCCCAACACAACGCCTCACCTTGCTCTTGGGCAGAAGAACCTATGTGTCTGCTGGTTAAGCTCCTGATGTTCATACTTATGCCACCCCTCTTCGCGATGTTCCTCTTCCCCTCCTCCTCGCGCCGGTGGTGTCGCTCCGCTGCCGCTGTCCCCGTTGCTGCTCCTCGCCATCCTGAATCAACTGCATCATTGTCCTTCTCGTCCTCGTTCACCCCTCCTCGGCAATGCATTGCGCCACGTGCGTGCTCTCGAGACCAATCCACACTAAAGTACATTGCTTCCGCGCGCGCCCGAGACCACACACCCCCCACCCGTACATTACGATGCGCCCGCGCTCCCGAGGCCACACTCCCGTGTAAGTTAAACTGCTTCCGCGCTCCCGAGGCCACAATCCCCCCCCCAACAATAGGACGCGCTCGCACTCCCCAAGCCACAGTCCTTCGTGAGTTACCATGCCTTCGCGTTCCCGAGACCAGAGCGCCCCGTACAGTAAGACGCGCCCGCGCTCCCGGGGCCACAATCCGTAGCAAACTGCAACACGCTCGCGCTCCCGAGGCCACAACCCGTTGTGAATTACAGCGCGCTCGCGTTCCCGAAGCCGCAACACCTTGCAGATTGCGGCGCATGCGCGCTCCCGTGTAGAAATAGTCATCTGCAACTTGCTGCGAGCTCGCGCTTCCGAAGCAGCAGCCCCTGGCGAATTGGGCCAGGTTCGCAAGTTCGAAAACTCACGAGGCCACGAGGCCACCCCTGCGGATGGCCGACCAGTGCCACCCCCTCCCGATCTCTCCCAAAACTGGAACATCCAGTTTTCGTACTGGGATCTGTGTTCCAGGGGAGGTGTGGGGTGGGGGGGGGCGTCTTCGTCCCCCCCCCGCCACTTCCTCGACAAAATCGGCCCTGGGCCCGAGGCCACGAATCCGCTGACATAGCGCGGGGTGCACGCTCCCGAAACCGCGAACCCTGGTACAGCACAGTGATATAACACGCTCCCGAGGCCGCCATCTCTGAGTCATGAAGAGGAATGCGCACCACCAGCCAGCCAGCCAGCCAGCAACCACCCAAAACAAACTGCCAAACATGCCGTTCGAAAACAAGCCCACCAACCGAATGGCCAACCATCCAACCGACAATCCAACAAACAAACCAATCGAACACCGGCCGCCATGCAAGCAATCAGAGGGCCAGCGGCAGAGGGCGAAACCCTTCAGATATAGCTTCGGGAACGCGCCTGGTAGCTGCACAACGCCACCGAAACCCAGAGGCCCCAAGACAAGGCCAAGACGCCCCTAAACCTGCCCGACGACGCCTCAAGAGGGCCTCGAATCCGCACACAGATCCGCCTGGACTGCACAAAGTCGCTCGACCGAGCCTCCTCGAGAGGATCCGGCAGATCCTTCGCACTCAAGGCGCCCCCCAGACCCCCAACAGGTCCCAAAGAGCCCCCATAAGGCATCAAGAGCCCCAACAGACGGCCCCAAGCCGCCGAAGTGGCCCCGAAATCTCCAGAAAAGCTGGTTGGAATACGCGGCGCGTCACACAAACCACCTACGCTCCGCGCAACTCCGTCAACCTACCAGGGAGCGGTCGATGATGCGCCCCTGGCATCCTCGATGTAACGTACAACTCGTACTGCACGCATGATGGTTCAAGACCCTCGCAACTCTAAATCTGCGATGCGGCACCCTAGACCCAAAGATTTGAAACGTCGCGCGCATAGGTTCACACTTTCGTTCGGGCGCCGGCTGGTTGAGTGTCACCCGCAACGAGTGCTAGGGCTGGCCAGGCCTAGTTCACTTACCATACACATCGCTTCACCCACATGCGCAAACACACACACACTCCCCTGGAAATCTGCACACATGCACGCTCGATCCACATACTCCAAGTCACGGCACTGCGTTTCCCACTGAATAAAGCTACACTGGACCGACGCAGCGTCCACCGTCATGAACGATCTGCGCAGGAAGGGGGGCGGAGAATGGTATCGACTCAAGCCCGAAGGCCCGATCGTGCGGTCGTAGCAAGGGCTCGGAAAAACTTGCATGGGTTGGGTAAGCAGAGCGTTTACCGAGACAAGAGTGTGACCCCACGTGGAGTCCGACACGACCTCTTGGGGGGATAAAGGGGGATGCTGGCAGCTTTGCGTTCGCACGCGCGTGCAGAGTGACGAACAACCGCCCCGCCCACACGACAGCTGTGTCAAAAGAGGTTCTGACAGCGTTCCCTCCTGCGTGCCACGCCAACTACACTCGACCAGGATAGCAAGGATGCGCGGTAAGGATGCAAGGGCCTTGGAACGCCATGCTGACGTCTTCCGTGCGGAGCGCGGCAGAATGCCGAAGGATGCCGAATACCGAAGGGGCAAGGATGCAAGGGTACACGTCGTTCACTTCTAATCGTGCTCATTTCTAATCGTGCTCGTTCCTGATTGTTCCTGCCCCCCTAGTGGCCAGGAAGGGGCCCAGGACAGGACACTCAGGACACTCAGAAACGAAGGGATCCTGGCCCCCCAGAGATCAAAGAACCCTCGAAGAATCAGCAATGAGCAGTGGGCAGCCTCGGAAAGTTGCCCCATCCTCACTACCATGGCTGACTGTGCACGGGCACCGTGGCAGGGCGGGCCGAGGGACTCCCGGAGGACCGCCGCCCGGGGCAGCCTGCCAAAGGGGGAGAGGCGCTCGGCGTGCCGAGCGGCAACGCGTCGCGGCCCCTCCGACTACCTACCAGACCACCCCAACCCAACCCGAAGACCCCAACTTCGGGTTGGGGGGGGGGGTACGGGTTCCATCTGTGTTTTTTCAGTGTTCCCCGACCCCCCCCCCCCAGACTGGAAATGGAGGGCAAATTGACGCCTTCGGGCTGGGTTGGGGAGGTTTGGTGGGCGGTGACCCTCCGACAAAAGGGGTGCCGCTGCCCACTGGCCCTCCGCCCGCGCCGCCGCCCGACCTCCGCGTGCACAACGCCCTCCTTCCCGGTGGATCGCGATGGCTCCGGATGGGCGGTCCCAGGTGACGCTCGTCGCGCCTCCGAGGCGGCCGAGATGGCCAGATGTTGCTCGGCAGGGCCCAGGAGGCCCGAACACCCTTTTCAGGAGGCTCTGACGAGGCAGCGTCCGAGGATGTCTGCCACGTGCTGGAAGGATGTCTGTGCTCACACGTGCGCCTGCGAGCACATGCACGCACGGCCAAGCAATGCTGTTTGCACGAGTGCACATGCATGGCTGAATGGCTGGAACAGTCCAAGGCACACTTTGAATCAAGCTACCAGTCCTTGAACAGAAGAATGAAGTTCACAAGCTGGAACTCGTCTGGAGGACCAGGGATAACGATCATCGATAACAAGACCTGGCTGCCCGCCCGAGCCATGCCAGCGGGTGTCAAGGCATGGACGTTGCCCGACCTGGTAGCACGTTCCTCAAGGAACCCCATCGGGCTGATGACCCTCGATGTGTCCGCACTGCAGGCCTGAAGGTCCGCGCTGGGAGGCACTCCGGCGGAAAACGGACATGTATAGCCGTATAGCCCCCACCCCTGGGGAAGACCAGCATCGGAAGTGTGTCCTGCCTGCCAGGGGTGCGACTTCTCCATGAGAAAAACAACCTCGACTGACAACTGCGGTGTGGACGACCGGGTCTCTAAACCTCTTCAGATAGTTTTGTGGATGCCACGATAATGGACACCCTAACAGTCCTATCATTGAATGAAAGATCTGTTTAAATGTATAAAACATGTTCTAAACATGTTTCAAACATGTTTCAAACATATGTAAAAACACAGTTGAACCATCTTCTATACATATGGAAATTATTTAGCAGCATGCTTCCTCTCCATGAATCGACTTCCACAAAGATAGTTGCTCGCCCGGAAGAAAAGAAACGAAGCGGGAGATGACGAGGCGAGCAACTCCCCTGAGTGGCCCCAAGAGGCCGAAGCTGATCACTTTGCTTTGGTCACCGTCCGCCCAGCCCCAACTCCTGTCAAATTCTTGAAGCCGGGATGGGTAATCCACTGCGGTCCCTAGGAATTGGCGCGACTCTCCGAAAGTTTGTGTTGAGGCCCTTCTGGGGCATCTCAGAACAAGGGCGCGAAGGGAGGGAACAAGGAAGAAAGAGGAGGGGGGCCCTGTGTGATGGCTGCCTGGTGCTATTGGGCATAAGTGTGGACGGTTCTCTTGGTCTTCGGGGTTGCGATGGGACGGGCGCGAGCGAACCCCGAGCGAAGGCCAGATGCTGTTGTCAGATGGTGCTGCGTCTCGTCGTCCTCCTCCTCCTACTTGCATGCAGCGCGGCTGCAACATTGTTGATTCAATCCTACATCTCCAGCGTCGTAACACACATCACGACATCCGCTGAAGACCCGCTGCTGCAAGGAATCCCTCGGACCGGGCCCATCCTTGAGAGCCTCGGAGCCCGAAGCGTGGCAGAAACGCCCATCGTGAATAGCGAGCTGGCGCCGGAAGACGAGAACAGATCCGAATTGAATATCGATGAGGGGGCACTGTGGAGGGTTTCTCCGAAGGGCTTAGGCGACCCGTTCTCCTTCTCCTCCTCCTCCTCCTCCTCCCCCCGCTCCTCCTCCTCCTCCCCCTCCTCCTCCTCCTCCTCCTCCTCCTCCTCTTCCTCCCCCTCCTCGCCCTCCCCTCCTCGGGTCGCCTACGGCCCCAAGGGAAACCGTCCAGGGCAATGACGTCGCCCGCATCGGAAGTGTTACCGTGAAGAGTATACAACACATGCGCAACAGTGGCAACATCAACGGGCCGATTCGATCAAACATAGTGTGAGGCAAGGGATGCGGCCTGTTGTGGGAACTACATGAGAAGCCGTTGCGCTAAACGCTCCAAGGGACCGATGCGAGGCAAAGCTGGCAAATGCAAGCGCAGGGGGGGAACTATTATGGACGACGAAGAACAAGAGGAATGAACACAGCAATGAGGGAAACTAGTATGGGCGCGAACGACGACAGGTAGGAAATGGTGGACGGCATGAATGGCAAGAAGGCGGTACGCGGTACGCGCCCATTCCTCTTCCTCCTCTCAGGTAGCCCCCATCCCCCCGGCAGTGCACAGATGGGTGAACCACTCGAGGGCCGAGACCGACCGACCGAACAATCCCTCCCTCCCTCTGCGTTTTCATCATCCCCATCCTCGTCGTCATCATCATCGTAATCATCATCATCACCACCACCATCATCAGCAGCAGCATCATCAGCATCATGATCATGATCAGCATCATCATCACCATCAACAGCATCACAATCATATTCACCACCATAACCAGCAAGGGTAGCAGCATCTTCATCCTCATCAACAGCCTCACCATCATCATAAGCATCATGATGATCATCATCATCCTTTCCATCATCATCATCATCTCATCACAATCATCATCAGCATCATCATGTTCAGCCTCATCATCCTAATAATCAACATCAGCATGATCACACTCATTATCATCATCACCCTCATCATAAGCATCATCATGATCATCATCGACATCAGCATATTAATCTTCATATTCATCATCATCAGCAGCATCCTTCTCATAATCATCATCATCATCATCATCATCATCATCATCATCATCATCATCATCATCATCATCATCAGCAAGATCTTCATTCACCTTTCTCCCTCTCTCTCTCCTTCTCCTACTCCAGCAGCATCCCGCCCTGCGTTCGTTACGTACCTCGGTACGCTCGGCTCCCGACCAACCTCCTCATCCTTCTCCTGTATTCTAAGGTCCTGCATGTACCGCGCGATCCTTATCTCCTCTCACTCGCACTGTCATTGCTGACCCAACTCTCGAATTCATACGCTCCTTTGCATCCATCCATGACCAGACGATGTACCTCTCACCAACGTCGGAATGCCAACGCACGTGCGTGCGTGCGTGTGTTCAGCAATGCATCCTTGCCAGCGTGGGCCCAACCCGCGACGCAGTGCGTTCTGGATGTTTACATGTGTGATGCGGACTACATGGCGCAAGCTAACATGGTGGAACCGATGCGACGGAAAGGCGACGTGATGCAAGATATGTGGTGCAAGCTCTACGGTGTAAGCTATGGTGTGTCAGATATGTGTAAGCGATGTGGTCCAAGGGTGCATGCTATGTGCTGCAGGCTAGCGGTGCAGTGCGAGCTACATGGTGCAGGATAGCTTGTGCAAGCTATGTGTTGCAAGATCTGTGGTTAGACCTACGTGGTGTGCGCTATGCGGTGTTGGCAATGTGCTGCAGGCTACTTGCTGTGTGTCATGTAACGCGAGTTAGGCCAGGACAGGGCAGTGCCCGCATGAGAGTCCGCACGAGCGGACTAAGCGGAGTGGGGCCAGAACGCCCAACGCCTGCTGATGAAGATGAGGGGCGCAACATGACTGTGAAGCAGAAAACTAAGCGCCCCTCGGCATTGAAGCAGAAAAACGGGAAAACATATATACATTGAGAATGATAAAGGTAAAACTACGTGCGGGAAGTCATGTACATCTAGGATGCAGGAACTCTGGCTCGATCTCACTCCATGCTGGTGGTCGTGCCACGCTAACCCAGGCCCTCGTCTCAGCAGGTATACTGAGGGCTTGGTTCCAAGGGTATAACACAAGTCAGATGTTGCAATTGATGTGGCACAAACTTTGCGGTGCAATACAAGCATGTCACTGTATCTTCCCCACTGTCATGGC